>JAUZSU010000649.1:13480-28462 GCA_034780255.1 Parotocinclus maculicauda
ACAATTTGGAATAAGGCTGTAACGTAACAAAATGTGGGAAAAGTGAAGCGCTGTGAATACTTTCCGGATGCACTGTAAGTCCAATGTGTTTGAGCTGAATAAGTCATCCAAGAAGTGCTAATTGTTTTTCTTAGATCATATCTCTTACGTTTGGGTTCAGCAAATCATTTGCCACCACAGCAGAGACCTGATTTCGAGTGTCATATGGCCATATTTGAGCAAAGGGAAACCAGACGTAGGTGAGAACCAGCAAAAAATACCCACAAAATATCAGATCTTTCTATCCTTTTGGTAACAGTTGGTCCTCACAATGATGTAACTTTGCCCACACACACGTGCACACACACACACACACACACACATATATCCACAAGCATACTTGCACAGAGAGAACGCAGTAGCCCCACGTGCTTGGGCAGTGCAGTGTCTGTGAATAGGGAAGCTCAGCTGAAAAGCATTTGTAGGCAGACAAGTGGAGCAAATGTGCTGGTGTATGAAGGAGGCAGCGAGGCCAGGCTGAATGTAGTTTTGCCAAGCCTCTCTCAGAGGCCACACTCGGCCCTTTCAGAGCCGGCCCAGTCGTCTCTAATCTCTGACCCCATCAATAAGATGTATTCAGACTCCATCAAACAGCCGAGCTGCTGTGCAGGCGGGCAGTAACCGCTGGGGGAGAACCATGGGAAACACTCCTTTAATTGTCCCGCGACCTTTTTAAAGAATATTAAGCTGCATTAGTTGTCTATGAGCCT
The DNA here is from genome assembly GCA_034780255.1 of Parotocinclus maculicauda. Lineage (NCBI taxonomy): Eukaryota > Metazoa > Chordata > Actinopteri > Siluriformes > Loricariidae > Parotocinclus > Parotocinclus maculicauda. The sequence continues at coordinate 14,230 of JAUZSU010000649.1, forward strand.
TTCTTTCCTGGCCTTTCTTTTTGAGAGGCTACAGCAGCCCACTCAGCCAACAGGCCATTAAACGTGACAGGTCTTTGTAGAAAGAGGGGAAACACACGGCAGAAATGAGGCTGGGCACTGTTGGGTGAGGAGAGCAGTGTAGGGATCTGGTTTATATCAACACACAGAGCACACTCTGCTGAGAGCATGTCTGTTGGTCTTATACGCTTCTTGTCCTCTTTTAACTGATACCAGCTCACACTTTCCGTCAGCACCCCAGAACAGGACAGTGCAGAACAGGATTACTCTCGAAATGCTAATCTTTTTTAATACCCTATGACAAGCGAGACGTTACTCTGATTTATGTTACTCTGAGTTAATTTATAAATATTTATTTTTATATGAATTGTGGAATGCCCACATAAGGACATATGTAAGGAATCTGAGAGTAAGTTTAATGATCTACAGTATGCAAAAAGATTCACTGAAGTTGTAAAAACAGTCACAGTAACTATTTATAACTATTTATTCATTCATTTATTCATTATCTTCTGCTTAATCCACACGGGGTCACGGCCCAGCCGGTACCCACCCGGCAGCTCTGGGCGCAAGAAAAGGAACAACCCTACATGGGACGCCAATCCATCATAAAGTGAACACACACACACACACATACACACACACACACACACAGTCACACACTAAGGGTCACTTTAGAGACACCAATTAACCTAAAACACATGTCTTTGGACTGTGTGGAGGAAATCAGAGTACTTAGAGTAAACCCACACAGACAGAGGACTCCTCACAGAAAGGACCCAGACCACTCCACCCTGGGATTGAACCCGGGACCTGTGAGGCAGTGGTGCTACCCACCGAGACACAGTGCTGCCCCCTTAATATAAATTTAGGTCTTAATTAACTTTCACTGAAGTAACTGATATACAGGTTGTTGATGTATCTTTTTTTGTATAAGTTACTTGTGTTTGCGTGGATGACTTTTTGCTTGTAATAAGCTGTACCTTGCGTTCATAAGTGTATGTGGCTGCACTATTGTAGGTAGTACTCTTTTTTGTTCCCCCACTACCTGTATATTCCCTCTCACCTACAACTATATAATCTGGTTCACATTCACTGGTTGTTCACATGTTGTTCATAATACTGTCCATCAAGGCATTTTTTACTTCCGTCATACAAAAGTATCAGGTCCATGGTACCATCCTGTTACTTGTTACAACTTTCCCCTACACAGGGTCGTAACAGTACATGACTGTTTATAGTTACAGTGAAAGGTTTAACATGTGCAGAACAGGTTAAGCTTCCAGTCGTGTTTTCAGCAGTATCTCTGATGCATTTAGGTATCATTTGCACACAGTTGTCTTGTGAAAATATTTTACAAAGCTTAATAGTTACATTATTTTAGCATAAAAGCTTATGTGACTATGGTAATGCCCAATCAATGTTTGTTTCGGTCAACAATCAAGCAGTGCATACCTGTAGAACCATTTCATCTGGAGCTCCAGCCTATAATGTACCACCTCAGAAATTATTTCTTAGCTTAGAACCCAAAAAGACTGAACTAAGAATATCTTTACTGCATTACCAAGATTGTGTTTTGGCCATTCAGAAACAGAAAACATTTTTGCTGTTGTAGTCCCCATTGCTTTTAGTGAAAGTAGGTCTTAAGGTTGTTTGTTGTCATACATGTGAATGGACATTTAATTCGGTAAGCTGTTTATAACTGGGAAGTTTGATGTTATACATGGTTAAAAGCAGAAAAATGAATAACTAAGCTATATGCATGTGTTTCCACTTTCTTCTGTTCATGAGAAGTTTTTTTACTCTCAGCTTAACCCACTCAGTGAACTGTTACGTTCTTAGTAAATTATGCATCACCTTCTTTTCAGATAATGTTTTAAAAAGTCTGCCTTGACCTGTGACACCAGGCTTAGAAATTGTACGTAAAGCCTGTATAGGGTCTTAAAATGGCGTATGTTCATTTGAATAGATGACCCATTAATCAACAGCCATTAAGCAGTAAACAGACAGATTCTGGAGGAGGCCGAAGAACATGAGTGTGCAAGCTCTGGTGCTTATCTCAATAGTTGCTATGGCCCAAGTAAGCATAGATTCATCACCTTGTCATCCTTTAGTTAAGTGCTGAAGGAGAGACAGAGGGAAAAGGTGGTAGAGATGGGTAGAAAGGGGGAAGGGCATAAACATGAGCTTTTGGTAAGACATGGTGGGGCACTTCTTCAGCACTGGGACAAAGGCGACGCTGTGCAATCGTCTTGGTGTAAAATCAGTGCTCTGTGCTCAACACAATAGGTCACAAAGGCAGGGGGCTGGTGGCCCAGCGGCGAGTGCACAGACACAGCTGTGAGCAGAGCGTCCACCGTCCGGCTCAATATGGGCCCTCCTCACATCTGTAGCAGGCCGGACACAGCTTCCGCAACACAATAAGGGCCCTCAACAAATCCTTTGTTATGACTTTCAGGGCCTCTTTTAGCTGAAATCTTAAATATTTCATTAGGACCCCTACCTTCACTGCCATTCTATAGTCCTATTCCATAAAGAAGAGTCATGCTCTACTCAAAACCCATCCCCCTGAAGGTCAACAAAAGATTCTTCCAAATCTGTTTGAGTTCTGATGCACTTCTGTTGCTCCCCAAACACTGAGATGTTTAAGTTTCAAACTGTGCAGAGAATGAAAGAAGCAAAATCTATTCTTTCAATATAATCACTGTTTACATCACAATTTTCAGCACTAGCATCCATGCCCATTCAAGTGTTTAAAAGTCTGTATTATACTAATAACTTTTTAAGCCAAAAAAACTAAATGAATTTCTTAAATTAATAAATTAATAATGTAACTCAAACTTTGAAATAATGTAACTCAAACATTTACGAAATAGGGACATTTCCTAAATGATACAGAAATATGTTTCTGTTATTGCTCTTTCTTAAATGTCACATATTTAATAAAATTACTTTTGATTTTATTCACTTAAGGGCAGGTATCTAAACAATGCATGAATAGCAGAACATTATAGAGACTTCGTCAAAACTTTTACGCTTTTAATATTTATGACAACCATTTCACAAATATTTAAAAAGTACGTGTTCATATATAATCTTCTATATGGAATGTTTATACTAATGAATGTTCAAATGCATCTAAGGTACTAATATATACAACATCATGACTCACTTTTAATTTACACTCATAAGTGAAGCAAGCCAAATATTAAACACCTATTAAAATGCTTGCATTAGTGCTCAACTTTTTCACACCTTCAGCAGAAAACCATGTAAAGTGTTTTGTTGTAGTCTATCTTGAATAGCTTGGATTTATCCAGCACTTCAAGCTTTCCTAATGAATAATTCAATGTTATATCTTTGCTTTCCACTTGATTCTGTTTTTATTTTCTCACATGTGAGGGCGCTGTGCTGGACAGAGGGTATCATGCAAGGGCGTCTAAGGGGAAGTAATGCGCACCCAAGGACAAAACAAGAAAGGCCCTGGCGCGGGACTGAGCTTGTCAGCTTGATAAATATAATGTGTCACCAATTAAAAACTCATTGCCATTCTCTAATTCAGCCAGTGCCTTGTTAACTGCAGTCTGGCAGGGAGACTCCCACCCAACCTCAGCCCCTAGCACACCAGCACCTTCTATAATAGAGGCCCTGCTTTCCCATCCTCTAAAACCACATCCCTTCCCTTTGGCATGTAAATAAGACATTCATTCTGCACTATTTTCTCTATCCAAGTAAGAAAAAATACCATCAGTGTCTTTGATTTGGCCCTTTTTTCTGCTGAAAACAAAGAATTCTATAGTTTCTGATTTTTTTTTTTTTTTTTTTAAACCTTCTTGTCTTTCTTTAGGGCCATTCTCATGTTAATAGTGTTGACACAACTTTGGGCATCCAGGGTATACAGCGCATATGAACCCTAGCAGGAGTCCATTACAGGAACGCCATTTAGCAAGCTGTTTCTGTGAGAAAGTCAAATGTTTAAGAGGCTTTTTTGTGGTGTCTGGGAACCAGCGCTTCACTGGAGCAGCAGGAGGCCTTTCGGAGCTTTTTGCTGAAACTAAGGGCTCTGCTGTGTTAACGAAGAAGTCAAAAAGTATCGAAACGAAATGAAAGGTGACATAGCCTTGTGGTTTGGTCATGGGCTTCTTCTTAACTTGAAGTTAATTCAGTATTTTTTGCTTATTTATGTGTGTTAGAAACCAGTAATGCCGTATTCGAATTACAACATTTTTTATGATTGACAACTACATTTAAAAAAAGATAAAGGTCTATTTGATCCAAACCTGAAATAATATAAACCTGAACATTTAAACAAAACAGAGCAATACTGGACAATCTATATTATATATATTACAATACTGTTAATCTATATTCATTATTTCTAAATTATTACAGAATAGGGATGCCTGCTCCCATCGATGCCATGAAGATGACACTATAACAAACACTACATAAAGCTAGAAGAATCAGATTTGGTATGGAGACTGCATTCATGTTCTCTATTCATGTTTCATCAAAGACTCTGTCCATGGAATACATGCTACTGTATTTTACATCTGCACAGACACAGTGTAGACCCTCGTACAAAGTACAGACAAGCCAGCTGTGTTTGTGTATCGTAGGAGAGGGAGTGAGAGAAAGACAAAATAGGGGCGATCAGTGGAACACCCAGGGATCTAGCTGCATAATACCCATCTGTGTCTCCTCTCAAGTCCCTTTGGTACAATTGTAGAGGAATGTGAAATATTCCATTTTAAAAGGGCGTAAATGAGGTCTTCCTGGCTGTTTTCACCATATCAAAGGCAACCTGTGAGAGCGGGCATCAGTAAGGAACGTTGAATTAGAGTGGGCAAACCCCCCCCCCAAACACACACACTATCCCCCTCTAGCCACTCAGATCACTCGAAGACCAAGCTCATTACCACTGTCATGTGGGGCCCAGAGAAATTTGGCACAGTCTCACACACTTAATTGAATTAGACATAGCCGCTTGTTTAGGCATTGTGCAGTGGCATGAGAATGCTGCAGCCTTTTTTCATGAAAAATGAGAGGCCTCAGCAACACTTGTTGGAAGATCTGAGTGCCGCCTTCACTGTGGGAGACAGAGTCTCCCCGGTTGGGGGTAGTGGGGGTTATGAGGTGGTACAGGAGCCAAGGTACAGGAGCATCTCCTGACAGCAGAGAACCTGGAGGACTGCCCAGCATACAACAACTGCAGTTCATCAGTGTCCTCTGGCTTTGTGCCATGATCACACATGGATCAACATTACGATAAGATCTGACCCACAGATTAGAAGTCCACACAGTGTGGAAGCTCTGCTAATCTCTCACAAATTGTTATGTGTAAAGGACACCACTGATCTACTATATACTCAGGGATAACAAATGCTTATTTATTAATGTGTGTCTTTACAGGATAAAATATCACAGCATGTCTTGGCTTAAATTAGCCTTCCTTCATGACACAAATGAAGTCTGTCCATGGACTTCACTTTCAAAAACATAGCACTGATATGTATGAGAAATAAAGGCCAGTTTTAGCCCCAGAGGTCTTTTATGCTCTTCTAGCTGGTCTTCCCATGTGTACAAATAAAACCCTGCAACTGATTAATAATCAGATTCAATTACTCAAGTTTTCTCTCCACTGACTCCCGTGACAGCCTGCATTAAGCAAAAAATGCATCAGTGCGTTCTAACCAAAAGGCTGTAATCAAACCACACTCTTTACCTCGTACTCTTCGAGCTACAAGCTTAACTCGACTGGACCCACCACTCAAGATTAAAGAAAAGCAAATAATTCTCTTCCCTATACTATCTGCAAGGAATTTGAATGAACTTCCATTGGATGTCCAAATGGATCAGTCTTTTTCTGTCTTTAAACTGCAGCTAAAGACTCAACTCTTCACTAAGGATTTTAGTGATGACTGAAACTGTATCACTATACTGCAGTTTTAATGCAGTGGAATTCACTATCAACTATTATCCCATTTATTATAAAGGTTATTGTGCTTATATCAACTTTTCAAGCTGCCGTTACTAAAATGTGACTGGATATCCATGCAGACTTGCATGAATGTACAAAGTTTCTTTACTGTCTGAGTGGAAAACCACACTACCAAGCTAAAAGAATAATGCTATATATGGATTTTTTTTTAACTCTCTCAGAAACCATGACCTGTAACACATTTCACTGATCCTACAGATTGTACTTCAAATTTGAGCTGGCTGAATAATGAACAGACAATCTTTAATGCATTCTGTTCCATTTTACATTAAAATACACCAAAACAATGAATTTTCAGAATACATAAAAAATATTTTGTGTATATTTTTACAGTGGAAGGCATATGTTAAGCACAAAACACATACAGTAAATATGTAGTATGTATGTATGTATTTAGTAACACTGGAGAAAGTCTCACAATATACTAGCGTACTTTGACACTGGGTTAATTGTACAATTTAAGGATTTTAAAACTGTGACTTGTAAATATACACTTTTCTAAAATTGTCAATCACATTGATAAATTTAAAGGAAGTTGTTTATTCCCTAAGATAAAATTCAAATAAAATAAACGTTATAATGTAATAGGCCAATTAATGTTCGTTAATTTTTAACTAATTCTGTTTTTGCATATACTGAATAGTTTCATGTAGTGTAACTGGCTTTGGTTGTGTAAATGGACTAAAAGTTTTCAATTCAACAATTATATTAATTAAAGTCAAGCCAGAATTGATTTATATAGCACAATTTACAACACATCATCGTCTCACATCAGCTTTACGAATACATTGCCTCAATGCTCAAGCTGAGCAAGCCTGAGGCGACAGTGGAAAGGAAAAAGTCCTCAAACATTAAAAAAGAAGAAACCTTGGAAGGACAAAGACTCAAATTGGTACCCATCTTCCTTGGGCAGTCTGGATTTAAAATGGATGTTAAATAGAGAATTTGGCGAGAACATACGTTAAAAAATGTGCTGATTAAATTAGAATAGAATAATATATAAGTTAAGAATAAATAAACAAAGTACAAAATAATACAGAGTATAGCATTATAGAGGATATAAAACTGTTGCATATAAGATATTAGTATAAATATATTAAATATTGAATATAATAGATTAAGGAATGTGTGAGTTGGAACAGGTATTCCAACAAAACGAGTCACGAGTAGGTTCTTGTGTCCTTGTTGAGAAAGATTTGTTTGTTTTGTGTCCAGGCCATCCCAGAAAAAGCACCATAAAGTTAGTATTAAAAGTATAATACAAAGTACAACATCCATAATCAAATGTAAACAATTCTGTGCATTTTATGAAGTAAGTGTGATTAAAATGCTGAATTAGTTTACTCAAATGCTTGGGAGCCATGCAATGTGGTGCTTTATAGGTTACTAATAAGTAATCTTGTAGATCAAGAAGCAAGTTAATTGGCAGCTAATACAAAGATTCTGGAACAGGACTGATATAATCAAACTTTCTGGTTTTAGTTTTGGAGGATCTATTCTATCTATATAATTATCTATTAGAGCTATTCTATAGGTGCATTAATCTGGTGTTAACATAAAAAGGGAGTTCCCGATCCTTCTGGTGTTTAACAATCTGTAACTGTTCCCAAAGTCATGTGGTGGGATCTGCATGCATTTGTGTGCATCTGCCTTGAGCAAAATTCATCATGACATATATTAGAAGCTGGCAGCACGTTTGGCAATTTGACTGTTTGCCTTTAAGTTGTTTTACAGCCGTAGTCCTTTAGTGCTTCTCAAAGGCAACAGCTACCCCACGCTTCTGGATATGTGCCGCTTTGGTTGAAGTTTGGAGAGAATCAATACCCAGATAATGTGATTGGGCTCCACATTTATCTGACAGGCTTTTAAAGGCTGCTAAGAGGGGATGCCTCAGTGCTGTCACTACGTCATGTCACCACACTAACCCTAAGGGTCAGAGCCAGTCTGACACCGTAACCTTGGGGCCTGATCTTCCTTCAGTATCTATAGTTGTGCACCCAGCTGTCAGTAATAGAGGCCAAACTTTATTCATTTCGAGATCAGTGGATGTGAAAGGATAATCTCTGAATAATTGCTGCCTATGGACCCTGAAGAATCTTATTTCTTTTTTTAACTTTCCCTCTATCCCTCTCCATCACTTCCAAAAGGACGCCCTTGTTACCCTTAATGAACAAGCAGATGGGCAATTATAATTTTGTGTTGGGAGAGTTGCCATTTTTTCCACTTTCACTCTGTTTACCACAAAGCGTCCACTGGCTGTATTACCCTGTCAGTCAGACAGGGACTACATATGGCTGAAATGACATACCTTCTGCCACCAGCACATTCTCTAAAGCTACACGTTTGAGAAGAGTGAACACACCAGACAGCCAGTCATCTTAGTCAATCACATTTGCTCGGCCTAATTTTCACATGAATAAAATTCAGACACAATTAAAAGACTGAGTCAATCACGTTGCTCAATTATTATTCAAGTTAAAAAAATTCTTGGGATGCTTGCCATTGTGACCTATGAACTATCAGACTTGCTTTTGGAAATGATTTAGGCCAGAGATTTCTCAAATAAGTGTAATGGAAAAACACACATTCAAAGAGGGACATTAAATGGACATCACAACTAGCTATGTAGACTGTTGAAGGCTTGCACGTGTATGTATTTAAAAAAAATTTGAGAAATTTTGCACAGTCAGCACTGCAATTCTTTTGAATTTGACAATGACTTATTGTCAAATATGCATTTGTGTATAGCGAAACAAGAGTCAATCTCATGCGCAGCATTTATATCACATTATACATTTTGTAAGAACCAGAATACTAAAGTTACTTACAGGCAAGATCAATGTGCGTATAAAACAACACACATTTAACCACCAAAAAGTTTTGCTTACAAAAATTATTTTTATACTACGTTGGACAGGCAACCTTAAAACTTTCAAAACTATACATGGCTAAATCAGCAGCCCAGCAGAAGATTGAAATAACACCGAAAGGAACGAAAGTTCCATGTGCTGCATGTCACTGTGGCTGTGAATGCCTTTTCTCACCATGTGTTGCACAAGAGGTTTATGAAAATGAGCAGCATGCGATTGTGTTGCCATAATCAGTCATCACACTATCAAATTAGCATGATTCCTGTCAGGTTAGTCTGTAGTAAGCTAAAGGGTTACTAGGAGCTTTACAAGTGACATTAACATAAGGAAGAACTCACACAGTTCATAGTTCATATTTGGAGTAAGGACTGCAAGGGATGTGCAGCGCATGTTAAGTAAACTTGATGAATTTCATTTTATCAGTTTGTTTTATTCTATTGTATTGTTTTATACATTTCTTGAAAGCAAAATGTAATTTTTCTTTTTAATTCCCATGTTGTACTCCCTTCTACAATTCTCCCTTCTAATTGGGAGCATTCCGGACTCAAACCCAGTGATGGGCTAGTGAATTTCTGCTGCATACTTCCCCACATACTAAATGTAATAACAATAATAATAATAATGGGGCAGCAAGGTGGCTCAGTGGGTAGCACCACTGGGTCACAGCAAGAAGGTCAATCCCAGGGTGGAGCGGCCTGGGTCTTTTCCGTGTGGAGTCTACATGTCTGCATGGGTTTACTCTGGGTACTCCGGTTTCCTCTCACATTACAAAGACATGTTTGTTACGTTAATTGGTGTCTCTAAAGTAGCCCTTAATGTGTGAATGTGTGTGTGTGCCCTACGAAGGATTGGCACCCCGTCTAGGGTTGTTCCCACCCTTGCGCTCAGTGTTGCCGGGTGGGCACCGGCTGGCCTGCAACCCCATGTGGATTAGGCGGAATATAATGAATGAATGAATAATAATAATGTGCATGGTTTAGAAATGCAAGCTCTGTGTACAGGGGAAAATCCATAAAGCCTTGTTGATGATTCATTGTATTCAATCAGGCAAGAAGAACACTGGCACTGATCGAAAAGTCTTAACCAGCACTATAATAATGGCATCACTTCAAAACGGATGTTTCTCAGGCACCTCAGTTCTGACGTTTTGCTGTAGGGCACTAAAACACCGGTGACCTTCGCTTCACACAGGATAAATCTAAATTATTTTAGCCTGACATTAGTGATTTTAACAAAAGCAGAAAGTGTACATGACCCAAGAAAAATACACATGCAGTCTGTCATGTACAAACATATCTCCAGCCCAAGAGTCAAGGAAAATATTTTCTCTGCTCAATCGCAAGGGCACATTGCTTCCTGCTCTGAGGCATCAGTCAGCAAGTTTAGCGTGCCCTTTTTCCACATCATAGCTTCATCTCACATGGAGTTTTATGATAACACTAATTAAAAATTATAAAAACAGAAAACATACAGCAGCCTCAATCAAAGTCTGGTTTTGCCTTTCAAAGAAAAAAAGTATATTTGAGGTCAAAAGACACACATCTGGGTTGAAGATATTAAAATGAATCACAACTAACATTTCCTGAATTTAGTCAGCAAAACAAAGCCACAACATGGTGCTATTACATGATTCATAGTTGTGATGTTGTTCTTTGATTATGGATTTCATCCTTTATCTTTATAATTTAGCAGTTGTTATTATGCATTCACCAGTTTTTGTTTCATCTGACCACAAAAAACTCCTCCAAAAAACAGTTTATTGTCGTTTTGATCACAAATGTTGGGCTTTAAGTAGGTTCAACAGAATTTACATTGACATTCACTATCATTTAGCAGAAACCGTTATGCTGAACATTGACTACAATGTACGACCCCTATTTCCCAACGATGATCAAACAGTAATTTATTAATTCTGTTATCTACATTTTATTGACAACAGTGCACAAGAAATTGTTTTTTATGTTAAATCATATCAACTTTTACTATTTTGTGCAAATGTATGTTCATTCCATAGGTGATGCCGGCAACACATTTTAGAAAAGTTATAATGCCACCCAAGACTTGAAAGGTTTAGGAATTTCCACAGACACCTGTTTGAAAGAACTTTTAAAAACATCTTGCAGATCATGGGGGTCAAATATGAGACTGGCTACCTTGGAGTGTTAAGCAGCTGTAGTCTTCTATTAAGCGATAATGAGAAAAACAGATATAAAAATTAGCATATTTACTAAAATCAGTAAAGTTGCTAAGTAGAAATATATTTTTTGTACTATTGCCAGGTAAATATACTCTAAGTCGAGATTTGAATATCGTTGTTTTCTGTTTGTGTTTACATATCATCCTATCTTTTTTTAAATTGGTATTGTAAACCAATTGTGGGTTAAGGTCATTACTTAAGGGCCCAACAGTGGCAGCATGGCAGTGATGTAATTGGAATCCAGGATCTTCTGTTTAATAATCTAATACTTTAACAACTGTGCCACTACCTTCCTCCTTTCAAAGTAGTTATTTAGTTGTCTTGGGTTAGATTTGCCTAATTGTGCTCATACTTGTTTCTACAGGTTCGCATGGTAGAAAATTGCTCCCATTAAGAACTAGACTTGTAGAGACCTAAAAAAACTAGCTGAGTTGCTTGAATTTTGTTTTTCGAGCCATATATACACGCCCTTAAACAAATCCTCATGTGCATTCCTAATTAACTCTTACAATTGTCCAATGACAGCTTGTTTCATTATTATTTAAGAATAACTTAAAGATCATTTGGTATGCAGAACTAATTAATGTTTTATGTTTATTTGGTCTTTTCTAAATTTCAAATTGGAACAAATATTTTAAAAGATTTTGTTAACTTATAACGTTAGTTATTTTTAACAGAATAATACATTTATTAGTTACTAGAATTGTACCAAACTCATAATTATATCCTTTCATCATATTTAATTGTAATTTGCCAGTAGCAAATTATATCACTACTCATCTACTTTAACTATCTTGTTAGTGTGACAAGCAATAAAGATCAGATTGCTTAAGTGCCCAGATATTATAAATCAATGATTATTTGTAATTGTGTTCATTTAAACAAAGGGCAACAGTATAAAATCTATTTAAATGACATGTGAATTGGCAGACAAACTGTTTAATTTGTGTCGGTGGTGTGAAGGGGGCTGTGGGTCTCTCAGGAGAAATTTACATCTGATTGGAGTTTAATGGGCCATGGAGGGCTGACCGCCTGGTTTCCATAGTGACCAATCTTTCCTCAAGATTTTCACCAGGGCAAAATGTTCTTTTCTGTTCATCCGAAATGTGTCATGTGAGCCAAATGGGGCCAGAGCTTGTATGTATCAATTTGTTTCTGTTGAAGTGCCTGCAATAGCCTGGCAATGAATATATGGGCTACTGAGCTGAGCCACACAATGGGCACAGCTGATGCAGTTGCCACAGAAACTCATCCAAACAAAAGCCTGGAATGATGACATATGGTCAGAACCTGCCCGCTCTGGAGACCCCCAATAGCCTAGACTGCATTAGCTGACAAAACCCTCAAGCAACCCATTTATCGTTGCCCACTCATTTCATGCTAAGATAAACTTTTTATAAAGTTTCCACAGACCATACATTGAGGAGTAAAGAGCCAAAAGAGCCACCATGTAAAGGGGGCTTCATCATTAAGTGATTAACAAAGGCTTTTTAACCACCTGCTTCTACATTATTACACACATTTTGTATGGACTCCCCTTTTTAATAAACAAAGGAAAATGTACAAAAAAGAAAAGAGAAACTGAGAAAGAAAATAAATTTGAGCATATATTTCATACATAAACATACAAACGTGTGCATTTCTTCTCTACAGCTTTGAGAAACTTTTGACATTCTTGATACTTAATGCTATTTTACTCAGCATGGAGCCCACACTTGATTAACTGCATTCTAATACTGAGCTTTCCCATGGAATGATGAGACAATTGCTCTGAGACTACTGCTGTGTATGCCAAAACAGAAAGTGAAAACTTTCATGTACATGTCATCTTTTGGATAACAACTATTGGCATGAGCTGCTATTACTATAGAAATGTTATAGTCATAAACAAAACATTGGACACTTGTAATAAAATGACAGGTTTTGATGTGTTTGTATTTTACCCTACAGGGAACAAACTTAAATTCTTACTTTTAGAAATGTACTAGGGGATCCTCTAGTGGAATAGTTCGGAGCATTTTATTCTTCATTATTTGCTATCTGTTTAACTGCACCTTATCTGCAAATATCAGCCAAACACAAAACATTTAGGCATGTAGACATAGTCAAGACGACCTGTTGAAGTTCAAACAGAGCAGCAGATAGGAGTAAAAAGATGATTTAATTGACTGAACGTGGCATGGTTGTTGGTGTTAGACGGGGTGATGTGACTATTTCAAAATCTGCTGATGTACTGGAACTTTTACGCGCAACCATCTTTAGGGTTTAGATAGAATGGTCCAAAAAAAAGAGAAAATTTCCAGTGAGTGGACGTTCTTTGGGTGAAAATGCCTTGTTTATGACAGAGATCAGAGGAGACTTGCAAGACTGTCAGTTTAAGCTGATGGAAACTCAACAGTAACTCAAATAACCACTTATTACAACTAAGCTATGCAGAACAACATAAATGCACAACAAAAGAAACCCTGAAGAAAGAGATCGCACCGGGTGTCACTCCTGTCAGCTAAGAGTAGGAAACTGAGGTTACTGTTTGCACAGGCTCACCTAAATTTGACAATAGAATATTGGAAAAACATTGCCTATTTTGACAAGTTTCTGTGGCAACATTTGGATGGCAGGGTCAGAATTTTCATAGTTAAGACAATATTAACTGAGCATCGTTTAAACACCTCAGCCTACCTGATTACTGTTTCTGACCAATGTCCATCCCTTTAAAATTACAGTGTACCATCTGATGGCTACTTCCAGCAGGATAATGTGACATGTCATGAAGCTCAAATATTTTAAACTGGTTTCTTGAACCAGTTCTTAATCCAATAGAGCACATTTGGGATGAGGTAGAATGGGAAATTCATTATTGTATATATACACTATTATAGTATTGTATATATACTATACACAATACAATTGTATATATACTATACACTATACACAATACATTTATCGTGGGGGGTTACGTTCCAGGACTACCCGCGATAAACAAAAATCCGCGAAGAAGGGAGGCTATATTTATTTATTTAATTATACTCTTTTTTAGCCATAGAACTTGCAGAATGTTTGGGTGGCATCGTAGGGCTTGAATGAATTCAGTCTATAATGAAACTTTCACAAACAGCGAACACAACACCACAGATAAAAACTTGTCAT
>JAUZSU010000654.1:0-10191 GCA_034780255.1 Parotocinclus maculicauda
TCTGTTTGTCTGTGTTTCTCTGTCTGTCTGTGTCTCTCTCTCTCTCTGTCTGTCTGTCTCTCTCTCTGTGTCTCTTTCTTTCTCTCTCTCTCTCTCTGTCTCTCTCTCTCTCTGTCTCTCTGTCTGTCTCTCTCTCTCTCTCTCTCTCTCTGTCTGTCTCACTCTCTGTCTGTCTCTCTCACTCTGTCTGTCTCTCTCACTCTGTCTGTCTCTCTCACTCTGTCTGTCTGTCTCTCTCTTACAAACTGCACCTCTGTGGTGTTTTATCGGTACAAGTACTCGCATCGTTCAACCACGTCCCTCTTCCAAAACACTCTCATGTTCTCTGTAATTCCCTCTTGACACTTGTCTCTCTATTACACCCTCTCTCTCTGTTTTATAAAGTACACGAGAACTCATTTTCAGTACAGCTCGGCCTGCTGAATGCTGAACACCTCATTAGCAATGCTAAATTATCCAAATGTACACAGTTCCACTTCCTGCTGATGACGCGAGGAAAAGCCTTCGCGAGGTAAAGTGGACTTTAAGTGGAAGCGCATTTAGTGCAGATTCATGTTTTACGGGGGGAAAAAAAAAGTTAAGAGCAAAGTTCTGGTCTTTTAGTCTTCAAAAAGCTTTTTATGAAATGACATCTTCAGCGCACAATTACAGCTGTTTAAAGTGTTTTACCTGCTCTGTGTGGAGTACGACATCGGCCTAAATATTAGACCTGCAAATAACATCTCACACACACAACCAATTACGATAATAATAATAATAATAATAATAATAATAATAATAATAATAATAATAATGGTAGACGGTGTGTTTCTGGATAATGTTGCACGGTGAGCAACTTAAAAAGTAGAGAATGTGAGAGAAAGGCGAATGAATGGCATGTTAATTTAACACCGGCACAAACTGCTAACACTGCATTCCCACAGTGCCAGCTTCTGACTCAGGGTGAGGGGTTAATTCTCTGGCACTACAACAGAGACCCCTGTCTGAACTGATACAGACCCGGCACCACACAGGGGGAACTGGGGGCAGAACGTGGTCGGCATGCATGATTAAAAAATGTTTTAAAGTAGTTATTAGGGTATACGCCTAAAAAGAGAGAACTTGTCAGCATGATTCACTAAAGCAAACGGTTTCAAGTTTGTGTTTGTTTGGTTCCTGTAATGTCGCTATCAGCATCAGTGGTTATTACAGCAACACACACAAGGTTTCATCTATACACTAAATATATATATATATATATATATAAAAATACACACATATATATATACACATACACACACTTAAGGTAATACCAATTTAAAGTAATTGATTAACTCAACACGCATGTCTTTGGACTGTGGGAGGAAACTGGAGTACCCAGAGTAAACCCACCCAGACACGGGGAGAACATGCAGACTCCACACAGGAAGGACCCAGGCTGCCCCACCCTGGGATTGAACCCGGGACGTTCTAGCTGTGAGGCACCACGCTGCCCTCAAAGTATAACTGTATAAGGACAGGCCAAGTGGGCGTGTCCTCACGGTTTGTTTAAACGTTTAAAAATTAATGACATAAGGTTTCTCCCATATAGCAAACTGACATTACCCAGCGAACAAAGTCTTCACCAGCTCAAGTTTTACAAACGTAAAGACGATCGAAAGGGATTTATCCGCTGATAGCAAAATGAAAATCAACTCACGATAAAGGTCACGTAAATAAACAAATAAATTAATTAAATAAACTCGTTTAAGGCCTGGTTCTCTGATGCCGACGATGTTGCTTAGGTTACACAGCGGTGCCGTTTAATCCACCGAAAGTACAGTGCAAAAGTGTTAGGCCACCATTAGATTTGATATTTCAGCATTGTTATAATCAGCATTTTTATCCCAGTTAGAGTTGATGTGATAGTTAGAGAGTGATGCGGTTTCGGTGTGATGTCAGAAATATCTGCACCGCTGTTTCACACCAAATCGGTATCACAACGGCAAGCTTTACGCACAAAAGCGCAAACCGAATACAGATTTAAGCTAGAACTAAATAAAGAACTAAATTCTATCGATTTCTCTTAGTTCTTGTTAAAATGAATTTCATTGTCAGCATTAAGGAATATTCAGTATTAAATTAGGGGTTTTAATGATTCATTTAATTTCTTTATTTTTCGTATAAAACCAATATAAGCAAAATAGCATCAGGGCTGCGATTATCTATGGCACTCGCCTTCTGCTTGAGCCTGCGACCAAATCCCAGCCGTGACGACATTCACGATAAAACACACCCTCTTGTGTTCTATGGTTTAAATATAACATTTTGTCCTTGCTGAGACAAAAATATTATTGGATTTGCTGCATCGTAATCCTTTGTGACCTTTGTGCCGACTTAAGTGTAAGGGGAGGTCACACTAAATACTTTTCCCCCCATATTATTAATACTGGTTACAGATTTCCTATATTTTCTGGTTGCATTCCAATAATAGTGGTCATTATACCTTTGCTCAAGCAATGCTAGATGTAATCTAAAGGTGTCCTGAGACTTTTGCACACTACTTTATATTGTGTAATGTTTCTCTTGATGTGAGTTTGACCGTTCTGCCTGTTGTACTGTATTATAAATTGCGTCTGAATTCCGACAAAACGAGTCGCATTGTTTGCGCGACACTTTATTTCCTGTTGACCCGTTTTCCGCTTGCTTTGCTAACATCTTCCATGACCAAGCCGTGTTTGTTCTTTCCGGCTAGGTGCACAAACTCACATAAAATCAGCTGTTGTGTGACCTCGTTTATCCTGCTGCCGTAAACACGCACCGCCGGACTGTATTTACAGCGGCGGATAAAAGAGCAGCTGCTCACATGTAATTACGGCTGCGCTCATGCTTCCTCACACAGCCGATTTTATACCTGGTGTCGACTTGTAAACCAGAGAGGAATTACCTGAGAAGATTAGCTCTCACAAGAGAAAGAATAAACTCCATCTGATATCAAATACTATCAGGTTCCAACGAGAGAATAAGCAAACAAAATAAAAAGCACATCTTCAAAGGTGGAGCAGGATTATATAAAGGGTTTAGATAACGACTGGAAGCAGACGCTGAAACAGGAACAGGAAAATCTGACAATACAGTCGAATCCGGTTAATGGGACCAGCCGCTTATTTGGACTAAATCCTTAAGTACCGAAACAAATCCTATTATATACGTGTAATATTATTCGCTTATTTGGACCAAAATTCCGTTTAATCGGACCAAAGAACGTTAGAGCGAATAAGAAAAAAAAGCCACAAGTCGCCATTTAGAGCGGATGCAAAAGCAGATCAGTGATTTATGGGAAGATTTTTTGGATCCCCGGGAGAATTTATGCTTTTATCAAAGGTCAGGAAATCTAAAAAGTTGTGTTGACAAGAGTAAAACCAGCAGGAGGTGACCACGCCCACCACTTTCTTGATTCTGTTTAATTGCAGTCCGTCAAGAGAACGAGTCAGATCAAAAGTTCTTCAAACGTTGACTGGAATTTAGTAAGAACGTGTGTTTTACAGTATTATGCTTCGCATGCTGAGTACCTATACATTGTGTTGTAGATAATTTCCAAAAATTCAATTCAATTCAATTCAAGTTTATTTATATAGCGCTTTTTACAACGTAGCATTGTCTCAAAGCAGCTTAACAATATTACACTGTCTTAAAAGGCCAATCCCAATCCCAAAAACTTGGTTGCAAATTTATTTTTTAGTTCTTAAGTAACAGTAGTTCTTGTTTGTATGTTTGCTATACGTGTAAATTACACAATAAAGGTTTAATAAATATTTAATATGTTACATAGCTCGTCCCGTCTTGAAACATAGGGCATGTCCATTTAATCAGACCAGCCGGTTATTAGGACCAAAACGATCGCGTCCCGAAGTGGTCCCATTAACCGGAATTGACTGTACTGCCCATAAGCACGGTACATAATAATGAAAATTACATTAGCACAGTAGTGCAGTAGTGATTGTGTGTTTGTGAGTGACATTACCCACTATCATCCTGGTACAGTTCAATTATGTGGCAGGAAGCATAAGGTGGTTGCAATCCATTATACACATTAAGCGCTTCTTGTAGAGCTACAATTGTTGTGTCGTGCTGAAAAAAAAAATTGTCCTTGAATGTGACATATGCAAACTGTTCTTCTAATCCTTTTTACAATCAGGTTAATAACTAGCGATCATTGTAAATTATTGCCAAGCACAAGGTTAGTAATGACTTACGGCTGAATACATCATCATCTTCAGTTTCTCAGTTGAATTTTGAGCTGCAACAGCTAAAAGGCGATTAATAATTTCATCCAGCAAGATACCTAGGAGAAAGAAAAGTGTTTATAGTAAGATTAGCTTTTACAATAAATATTACATACAGGGTAAATCAAAAGACGCAGGACACTTTTATTTCAGAAACAAAAGTGAGAATGACATATCTGAATACCCCAGCAAGTAATGGATGTGGGGGCCCATCTTTTATGCTATGTCCGGAACAAGGCTGCCATATTGGATCAAGAGCAATCAAAGAAGACCAGAAATCAAATACTACAATCTGATTTGCAAAAGATCTTGTAGATATTGTGGTTCAATAGTTATCAAGTCTGAAAGTTCAAAACTTTTATTGTTTGTCACAGGTAACTGAAGATGAACCCGAGAAAGATCACCAATTTCCCACAGCACTGTTACACCCCTCATAACCAAATTCAGAGAAACCGAAACTGTGAACGGCAACTACTCTTCCACAGCCAGCCATGTATCAGTGCTGTGTGAAATTGGTGATCTTTCTGAGTGCAGCATGTGGTTTTGCATTGTCTTGTTGAAAAAATGTAACAACGTCTTGAAATGATGATGCAATTGTTGCTCTACGATCTCTGACACAGCCCATATCAGTTCTTTCCTGTTCCTGTGCAAAACATCAGAAAGCCAAGGGGCAGAGTTAGCAGACTTCTTGTGTTGGAAGTGGAAGAGGAAAGTGAAGAGATCAAAGTGTCAGAGTCCAAAAACAGAGAAGAGAAGGATTTGTGTCAGGAAGGAATGATGGAGTTTGGGCAGCTATAGAGGAAGGATAAGGAAGCAAAAGGGTTGTGTCGAGATGGGTAGTGAGGGGAACAGGAAAGGAGATTCAAGGAGAGAATGTGTATTGGAGGGAACACAGGAAGAGTGAAGCTCATCTTCAGGGAGGTTGAAGTCAGCAAGAACGGTGAGAGAGGTGCTGTCAGTGGGCAGAACGCTTAGGAACATGTCCAGTTCTTCCAGGAAATCACTTGGAGAACCTGGGGGCCAGTAGACATTTAAGATCAAGGATACCTCACGAGGTGAGGTATGGAGCCCCAGATCGAGGTATTTTGACAGTCATTTTGTATTTCTTCCATTTTCTTACAGTGGCACTAACAGTTGTCTCCTTCTCACCCAGCATCTTACTTATGGTTTTGTAGCCCATCCTTCGAAAGCTCTTTGGTCTTGCCCATATTGGAGCGATTACAGTCTGATTGAGTCTGTGAACAGGTGTCTTTTATACAGGTGACAATTTAAGACAGCTCTTTGTTTTAATGCAGGTAACGAGTTTATTAGGAGCATCTAACTGATCTGTAGGAGCCAG
Source organism: Parotocinclus maculicauda (assembly GCA_034780255.1). NCBI lineage: Eukaryota > Metazoa > Chordata > Actinopteri > Siluriformes > Loricariidae > Parotocinclus > Parotocinclus maculicauda. Next base: position 5,584 of record JAUZSU010000654.1, read on the forward strand.
AACTCTTAAGTTTGGTAGAGGATTAAATACTTATTTCTCTCTGCAAAATGCAAATAAATGTATATATTTTATACAATGTAATTTTCTAGATTTTCTCACTGTTAAAATAAACCTGTTTATATCTTTGTAAGTGGGCAAACTTACAAAATCAGCAAAGGATCAAATCCTTATTTCCTTCACTGTACACGTCTCCAACAACAAAAAAACATCATCTCAGACTACTCAGTGCATAAAGGTGTAATGAATGAGATAGCAGCTCATATGTGGAACAAACATCTCTCCTGATGAACATGCTGAGGTTGAGAAGGTGGAAAAATCCCAGCCGACCACTACACTGATTAGAATCTTTTGCCTCCTTATTCAAACCCGATTCCAAAAAAGTTGGGACAAAGTACAAACTGTAAATAAAAATGAAATGTAATAATTTACAAATCTCAAAAACTGATATTGTGTTCACAATAGAACATAGACAACATAACAAATGTCGAAAGTGAGATTTTGTGAGACGAAATTTCATGCTAAATATTGGCTCATTTGAAATTTTGTGACAGCAACGTATCTCAAAAAAAGTTGGGACGGGGCAATAAGAGGCTGAAAAAGTTAAAGGTACAAAAAAGGAACAGCTGGAGGACCAATTGGTTCTGGGACTTATTAGGTCAATTGGTAATAGGTCATTAACATGACTGGGTATAAAAAGAGCATCTTGGGGTGGCAGCGACTCTCGAAATAAAATTATTTATCTTTTTCCACCCTCCGATGGAGAGCCAACCATTTTGTTCTGTTCATTTAATTTTTTTCCAGATTCACTTTAATTTAATTGTAGGTAAATACATTTTATTTTAAAATAAAAATTGTTTTTTTTCTTCCTCCTTCCTTGTATTGATTCCACATAGTCCTCGAGAAATTGAAAGTGCTGAAAAATAAAGATGGTTTTTTTCCCTCTCTCCTCAGTAGATTCTTAAGTAAGGACATCCAAGAAACAAGCAATAAAAAACGTCTGGCCTAAAGATAGGAAGAGGATCACTAATCCCCTTAATTCTGCGCCGACAAATAGTGAAGAGAAGTTCGACAGTGTAAAATTGAAAAGAGTTTCAACTTATCATCATCTACAGTGTATAATATCATAAAAAGATTCAGAGAATCTGGAAGAATTTCTGTGTGTAAGGGTCAAGGCCGGAAAACCATACTGGGTGCCAGTGATCTTCAGGCCCTTAGACATACAGGCATGCTTCTGTACTGGAAATCACAAAATGGGCTCAGGAATATTTCCAGAGAACATTATCCGTGAACACCATTTATTCGCCGTTGCCAGCTAAAACTCTATAGTTCAAAGAAGAAGCCGCATCTAAGCAAGATCCAGAAGCTCAGACGTCTTCTCTGGGCCAAGGGTCATTTATGGAATCAAAATGGACTGAGGCAAAGTGGAAAACTGTTCTGTGGTCAGACGAATCAAAATGTGAAGTTCTTTATAGAAATCAGGGACACCGTGTCATTCGGACTAAAGAGGAGAAGGACGACCCAAGTTGTTATCAGCGCTCAGTTCAGAAGCCTGCATCTCTGATGGTATGGGGTTGCATTAGAGCGCGTGGCATGGACAGCTTACACATCTGGAAGGACACTATCAATGCTGAAAGGTATATCCAGGTTCTAGAGCAACAGATGCTCCCATCCAGACGACGTCTCATTTAAGGAAGACCTTACATTTTCCAACAGGACAATGTCAAACCACATACATCAGTGCATCAGTTACAGCATCATGGCTCCGTAGAAGAAGGGTCCGGGTACTCAACTGGCCAGTCTGCAGTCCAGATCTTTCACCCATAGAAAACATTTGGCGTATCATAAAACGGAAGATACGACAAAAAATACCTAAGACATGTTGAGCAACTAGAATCCTACATTAGACAAGAATGGGTTAAGATTCCTATCTCTCAGTTTGAGTAACTTGTCTCCTTTGTCCCCAGATGTTTACTGACTGTTGTAAAGAGAAAATGTGATGTCTCACAGTGGTAAACATAGCCTTGTCCCAACGTTTTTGAGGTGTGTTATTGTTACAAACTTTAAATTCACCTAACTTTTCTCTTTACATGATACATCTTCTCAGTTTAAACATGTCATCGATGTTCTATTCTAAATAAAATATAGAATGTTGAAACTTCCACATCATTGTATTCTGTTTTTATTTACAGTTTGTACTTTGTTCCAACTTTTTTGGAATGGGGTTTGTATTTAAAAACACTAAACACACTACATCAGATTCACTTTTGGTGACTTGACTCAAACTTGTTTTACTGACAAGGGACTTAAGACTTACTTTAATTCTACAGTTCCCTAAATGTATCTTTTCTCTCTAATATTCGAATCACATATAACGTTTCATTCAATTCCTGCAACTTCTTTATGTGTTTTTGTCAATGACTGGATTTTAATTCTGAGATATCTTTAAGAAAAATGCTCGCTTGTATTGACAAATGAGATTCGATTTCCAAATATGATGAGAAGTCAAATGACTGGTATATGTCTCTTTGTATGGGAAGGGGTCATCACTTAAAGAGAAAAACCACAATGCAGTGAGTATATAAGTTGAACTCATACTACTGTGACTCATATTGCTGACATCATGAAGGCACAGCACATAGTGCTGCTCAGTGCAGCTTTCATTGTACTGCAATCTAATCGTAAGTGCTCTGTTCTTTATTTCTGACTATAATTTAGATGCTCCTACATACACTGTTCACTAAAAGTAAGGGATAATTCATTATGGGATATTTAATTTTAAAGTATCCCCTAATTTCTGTGAGCAGCATAGATGTAATTCTAGTATTTTAATACACACTAAACATTATGCAAATATGCTACAAAAATCAGATGATCCTTGCAGTATGCATTGACCTCATTACACTCCATGCACAGTTTATCCTTTTGCCTGCAATTACATGCATTTTTGGGTTCTTAAACAGACTGTTACATAGCAGAATGTATTACATAACAGAGTCATAACTAGAACAAAAACTCCCAGGCGCAGTTTAAGCAGATTTAGGAACTATATTTGGAAATCTTGATAACTGTAAGTATCAGCTGCACAGATAACATGCTGGGGTTACATTAGGTGTATTAATATTTATATTTACGCTGTGCAAGGTCATTGTTTAAAGTAGTCTATGAGTAAATATAATATCAAGTTCAATATCTAGTGCTTTAAGTTTTTTTTTAATGTATTAGTTTTATAGACTAAAGTCAGCCTGTATTTTTGATATACAATGTATCTAGACTTAGAACATATGGCTTTATGAAATGTATAAATAATCATATTAATATTAATAAACCTTTTTTACAATACCTTTCATGGAAAGTTTCCATGACATTTAAAAATCTATAATTAAGAGAACCTGGAGGAAACCCAGAGCGACATGGGTAGAACTCTATACAGTTCTATACAGTCTGGAATCTGGAGGGTGTGACAGGGGTGACATTATTTATTGACTTAACTGTTTTTGCTTTTCTCTAAGTTAATGTCCTCCAAACCTTAAAACCAATTCTCAATTTCTAGTTGCTTATGGTGAGGAAATAATCCACGGCCACAAAGCTAAGAAGAACTCTCTGCAGTACATGGCTTCGGTGCAGTCAGAGGAGAAGCACAAATGTGGAGGATTCCTCATACACCCTAAATATGTGCTCACTGCTGCCCACTGTTATACAAGGTAGGCTGATCACCATGGATGTCTCTAGATATACTATATATGCTGCATGTGCCTAAGAGTTTGCTTATGTATTAACAACCTCACAATGCCTCACAATGCCATTATTTTCATTCAATTCTATACATTGGGTTGAACTGGCCCTACTTTTTTAACCAGACCAGCATTTTTCAGATTTGCTGACACTTTTCATAGATGTGTGTTACTGTGAGATTTTAACAAACAAAAAAGTATAGGTTCAAATGTTTGCAATCTAGTTTTTGTGGGAAATGAAAATCATTTTGAAATTCTGAAGAGGCAAAAGGTCACACAAGTGAGAAGCTGTGATTCTGTAGTATTTCTTATTATCTTATTTTATTATTTCTTATTACGTACAAACATAATAACAGGTTTAAAGCCACCTCAGCTGATCACAATGTTATTCACAATTCTTGATTCTCGATGAGTTATCAATCTTATCTTATAGTGAAAACATGAGTGTGATCCTGGGGACTCAAAACATCGATCCACAAGGAAATTTGAAAAGATACAAAGTGGAACGCAAGCACAAACACCCAGAATTCAAAAAGTCCATTAGTGGGTTCGACATCATGCTTCTGAAGGTACAGTTTAACCATTTCTGTTACACAATGTGGGATTACTGCAGTTACTCATGCAATTAGCTCTAATATTGTAAACACTTACATACATCCTCATCAAATGTATATATACATACAATATACACGGCCGGGCTGCTATAGCCAAACCTTTGTCTAAAACCAGGTTTCAGTTTCATTGTCTAACCCCTGTGTGTGTATATATATATATATATATATTTTTTTTTTTATTTATTTATTTATTTTTTCCCGGTTTTTGCAGAACTTTTACATTAAAAAAATCACTAATAAAAACTATTATTTCTAACAATAAA
>JAUZSU010000657.1:0-10013 GCA_034780255.1 Parotocinclus maculicauda
AGGTCCAGGGTTCAAATCCCACCTCTGCCAAGCTGAGCAAGGCCCTTAACCCACCATTGCTTGGATTGTAAGACTGTTTGAATTGAATGGTCACTCTGGATAAGAGCGTCTGCCAAATGACATAAATGTAAAGGTAAATTTATAAAATCTTATAATCCAAGCTATTCTGGGCTGTGGAATTTGAACCCTGGATTTTCTGGACCACATTCCAATGTCCCTAACCTAGCATTTAGCATTAGCATTAAGCCCAAGCAACAAGGTCTATGTCTGATTTAAACTGGGCATCCCAGTGGCTCCTTGATTGTTGTTGCTTCTCCAGGGTCTTCTGAGTTTCTGTTGTCACAGAGGTGTCCAGAGGTGCAAATTTGCAGTTTTAGCTCCAGTTAACCGATAAAACACACCTGTATACGTAACGTCTGATTTAAATCAAATCTAAGAAATAATTATTTTATTTTAAAATGCTTTCAAAAAACAGTAAAGGCTAGCGTTTGATGTATTTTTGGCTCCATGTTGGTACAAGTTTATGAAAACTAGTGCAAACCTGGTGATGAACCAGAGTCCGAAACACAGCTTAAACTAAGCTTTAATTAATCTAAACTTTAATTAATTACAACCTGTTAATCCTTTTTTTTAAATAAATTTGTTTGTTTTACTCAGAAAGCGCTACAGGAGCTAACAGGATAGCTAGCAGGATCCAGGTCTTATTGCTAAGGCATGTAAAAACGCTAATAGTTAGCCAGCTGCTAACTATTACAAAGCTTTGTGTTACTTACAGTGGGATATTATTGTTGTACTTTAACATGAATTTAATATTTAATATTAAGTCAGCATTCTAATAGTGAAATTCCAGATCAGGTGATGGATCGAGCTTCGCTAATTAGCCACTAGCCGCTTGCTTGTGTTAGCTAAAATGATCAAAATCGTGTTTATTAGGTCGTATTTCCGTAACTTTTTCAAATACGAACAAGTTAATACGTGCTTTTTAGGGGGAAAAACTTTAATCTTGCATATTGTATTACTAAAGCACTTTCTTTTTGTTTTAATGCCCCTTTTGGGTCTAATGATGCAACAATTTTGCTTTATTTCAACACACCAAAATGACTGCAAAATCAAGTATAAAATCATAGAAAGGATGTTTTTTTAAATCTAAATTTAATTGTAAATGCTTTCTTGCTTATCAGGGTAAGGGTCGTAGTCGGGTCTGGAGCCTTAGCCCGGAATTCAGTGGGCACACATGCCATCCAGGGCCCTATAAACTGTGCCACGCAACCCTTAGAGCGCAAGCCAAACCCAAAACTTATCTCAGAGCCACGTGAGGTTTTAAATAAGATTTAAGAGCTGAAAATCTTTTTTTTTTTATATGTATATATATATATATATATATATATATATATATCATGCTGGACTTTTAGACCTATATGGTCCGTAAACTTCATGAAAAGTTTGCCGTTTTGCATTCTTCCTCGCTCGCTGGCGCAGGAATCAGGACTTTGTTGATATTCCTGATCAAAGCTTGACACCGAGCAGATGAGATTAGACGTGTTTTTTATCTGCTCCACCTATCCTGACCTGACTCTTGCTGATTCTGCTGTCCTTTTCTTAACGGTGATTGATTTCCCTGCCCTCTGTAGCGGGACCGCTTTAAGAGACGCTAATCTGGTATTAATCGGAGCAAAGGAGGGGCTGGACCGTGCTTATCAGCCCACATGGCGTACACAAAGATCTTATTAATGCTCTATTTTTGTAAGAACTACAAAGCTTAAGCCTCACAATCAATTCAGTTTGCGTTTTTTTCCCCCCTTACCCCGACATCCAGCTCGAGGGGGCTTGCATAAGTTGTGTGGTTTGCAGATAGCAATCTGTTGACAAGGTCCTTCACCATGTCACTAGGCTTACGTACCTGTGCCATCTACCCCAGTGAGTCCACGCAGGCGTTTTTTACTGGCCTCAGACGTCCTGGAGCTTTCATTTCACCACCGTCACTGTCCTCCTTTTTATCAAGGTGGCCAGGCATCATAAAAAAAAACCTTTTCTCAGCCTTCTTCTCTGGTCAAATCCAGACAGGCAATATATTCCCAAAGCGTTCCTGGTTCCAATATTCCGATAGGTGGTTATTCCGAGTAGGCCAGGAGCCGGCCCGGCTGGTGTAATTACTGCCGTGTCGCGTTGGGTGGAAGTGAAAAGGACTCATTGAAGAGAAGGTAGAAATAGGCAGTGGTTACAAATGGAGTTTGGTCAGTGGTCGGAGATCCCTATTGTGAAGATAGACAGGACTTTGTTCACAAACTGGAGTTTGAAGTTTCAAAGGGGGAAATAGGCAGCGGAGTTACATCAGTTCGGAGCAGTCCTTTGACTTTTAGCCCCAGGCGGCATGGGTGACTGATTACAGGACACGGACATGACATGGCAGGCTCGTATCGCACTCAGGAGAGACTATTAAGGAAGGAAAGGAAGGAAAGGAAGGAAGGACGGCGGATCCTCTGTGACTTTTGACGATCGGTCTCAAAGTACATCTGCATTTTAATTTAATGAGAGACCAAACGTGGTGGTGAATAGTTAACAAAGTCGCCGCTTTGCCCAGTGGTGGACTTCATAGACGAGGTGCCTTTGATCAGGTAACGTTCTCCTGGATGTTCGGGCACATCTGGCCTGATCATTAAGGGTCTTCAGAATCTTCTAACAGCCACAGATCTGAAGCTATGATCAGATCTAGGACTTATGTGATCACTAAAGACTGTGGTGATTACTCAGTCAGTTCCTCCCGCTCTTTAAGGCTTTACCTGAGAACTCGTCCATGAATGAGTAACCCCTTACTCACAGGGCGTTGCTCCCCCAGAAGTGGACAGATGTTTGCATTAATCAGAAGTGCCTGATCTTAATCCAGGTCCAAGTAAAACCAACACCTTCTACCTTAATAACACAAACGCACACGTGTCATGCTCTGAACGTATTGATTAATCATTCACAGGCCAGGCTGGAAAAGAATGTGAACCCTTATATTTAAATTTAGACCAATAGTGCTTCTTGGACCAGTGGTTAGACCTGTCGGTATCAATGCGACGACACAAACCAGTGGTTTGTACACAGGGAAATGACTCCAGAGACCACGCCGACCAGTAGTTACATTAGTAGGAGAAACGCAAGGACCACGGGACCACTTAAACAGTTCCTGTAGGCCACTTAAAACAGTAGGGAAACCAAAACCTTAAAAACTTAAACCACTGAGACCGCAAATATCACTCAAAATAATAATTCAACAAGTCGTTAAATTGTTATACCACAAAGACTGGTAAGCAGTTATCAGTTAATTAGTCCAATAATTAAACGACTGGGATCAACACTATTAATACCAATACCACTTTAGAGTAGTTTACAAGAAATAAAACCACTCAGGCCAGTATTTAGACCAGTAAGCCTTCTTATACCGGTAATCAAACCAGTAAGCTATTACATTTTTTATCTATTTTTACTACTATTATTAATCATTATATTAAACACATCCCCTTAAATGCATTTAGCTTCTATTTACTTAAACTACTACTATAAACACGTTAATTAGATAACTTTTTACACTTAACATCCAAGTCACCCAAGCAGGTCGGGTCCATTTTGGAGTCTTGGTCCCCCCCAAGTTGTCTTTCTCGTAACGTTTAGGGAGTTTTTCCTCGCCACGGTTGTCCCAGGCTTGGTCCGTTTGGGACTGGCCCTCAATATTGGAAGAGAATAAAATAAAAAAGTGCTCTAACAATAAATCTGGCTGAAAGATTTCTGAAAGAAGTCCACAACTGCTACTGAAGACAAGAGTTAAACCAGCTGTTAGGCTGTTAACCATTAAAAAAATAGAAAGATTACTTAGATCAAGTCCACAATGGCTACTTAAAACTGTAGTTAAACTAATCAAAACCAGTAAAGACCACTAAGAAACCAAATATTGACCAGTACATACAGTAGATTGTTAGTAAAAACCAGTGAAGGAGTTGGTTTAGGCCTACTCATCAACTGTGGTTCATTTTATCTCCAAGTCAAAGGAGATTTAATGTATCTTTTTAAAGAATGGTAAGGAAGACTTTTAAACCTTTCTGGGATTTTTTGGACAAACCTTCAACATCTCAGATTTGGACTCTACCTCAGGCGATTGAAAACCCACACTTTTCTTCTTTTCTTTAAGCCTTTTTTCCCTAATTAGTTGTGTTTTTACGGCGTTTTAGGATCGTGATGGATCCCCGACCTTGTATCCTATAGGGATCCTTGCTCCTAACTTTGCAAAATTGTCCCAGAGGAAATTCTAGGTGGACTTTTGCAAGCAAGGAACGTCTTGCACGAAGTTCGGGAAAGTCTTCCTAAGGTTGGTACGGTTTAGCTTCGGCTTCACACACGTCACAAACACAGCTCGTGATCCGCTGGGTTTCTAATGATCCTCGACTTTGCATGTGAAGGAGAGCACCGTATCCTTGTGGATTAGGTTTTATAGAGCTCTTCAGGGCCATAGGGAAGAGATTGGAAGATAAACAGTGTATGGTAATGCAGATAAGATTTGCACAGCGTGACTCACTGATTTTTTTAGTTAATTGTTGATGCGGTAAAGGAAAATTCTCTTGAGTCAATACGAAGAACTGGAGTAGAAGCAGAAAGAAATTCTGCCGCGTTAGAAGCTTGGTATGGTCCCGGAATAGGGTGGGGACACACCACGGAACGTGTCCCCTGTTCACGTGTGAATTGCCCAAAAGTTTAGGTGTTTTCCAGGTTTTTCAGAGCAATGATTCGAACGTTGTTAGAATCCTATCTGGGGATCTGGAGGGCCATAGAAACCAGGATGTTTCGCTATCGTTTTGCAAAGTAATCAAAAATGCATAACCTATAAAATGTTTCTAGCTTAGCTTCCACTGGCGATAATCGTGCTATTTGTGGTTTCCTTGGTCACCGTATCAGGAAGGTCTTTACTTTGCATTTGTGTGCGTGGGGGTGGAGATTCATGAGCGTCCTTTTACTGCCCGCGTGACTCTCTGATCTGGGGAACGTTGACCCATCGCTCTGTACCGTCACTTTCCCTTAATCAAACATATTCTCTGCTGTGTTTGCCTTGGCCCTTATACCTGCGCGCTTGCCATGCTTGTTTAGGTAAATGGTTACATATAATAACACCAAAGACTCGGGCTCTTATAAAGTTCTGTAACGTTACAAGGTGGTGAAGTGAACACATCATCCTCAGTACTTTCTCTCGGTCATATGTTATATTTATCATATATTTAGAGAAAATGGGAGCTGAACTGCTTTTTTATGATTCCTAGAAAATTTCCACAGTCATTGAAAGCGCCATGTTGACAAGCTACCACTTACAGCTGTGGTTACACTACAAGGAAAACTTTAAACATTGGACAAACCACTAGTTGTACCAGCAGCTAAACCAGTAAGATCACACCGAGAAGTCAGTACACCACTACGGCAATTTGCACCATTTAAATCAGTACATAGGCAAAGACCTAGACCAGTGCTTAGTCCTTAGATTAGACCTTATTCACCTAATTACACAAATACACCACTAAAGATCCCTTAAACCACTAGTTCACCAGTAATTAGACCACTTGGAACCAGTACTCAATTCACTATGACCACTAAACCAAAACAAACCCTCTGCCTTTTATGTATTAGTACATAAACCAGTAGTTAGACCATTAACTGGATCTCCCCGACTATTTGGACCAGTGATACAACGTACAAAAAGAACAAGCAGCACCATTAAGGCCGTGTAAGTCAGGAATTAAACCAATACCAGACCATCAGATAATCCACTGAGACTGGGCCAGTTGAAGGCTCCAGCCACCAGTTAGAGCAATAGTTAAACCAGTAAATAGACGATCAGTTGGAGCTTAGTCAACTAATTACAAGACACAAACAAAACCAGTAAAGATAGCTCACACCAATGGTTACACCAGTTTTTATTTATCCACAAATACCTTGTAGTCAAATCGTTAAGACTACCTGGACCTTTATTTAGACCACTAAGACCACAAATACTATTAGTATCAGTAGTTTGACTGGACCTCCAAAAGTATTTAGACATGGAATTTAACCAAGGAAGAGATTAAAACCATTAAGGTCATGTAATACAGTTGTTAAACCAGCGGTTTAATCAGTAACTTACTAGACCAATATTTAGATCACCATGACCACAAACCATTAATATCATGTTTAAATTAGTTCTCGAATGTGTTCGTTAGGACCAATTAGAACAGTGGGTGAGTCATTTAGACGACTGAAAACACATCTTAGAACACGTTCAAGAACTTGAGTAGTAAATGGGCCAGTCGTTATACCACTAAGACGACAAACATAAATGTAAACTAATGGCTGAAGTATTAGTTAGATTGTACATTGTACCATGTAGTCCATTTAAACCAGTGGACCATTTACATTTACACCACTATTTCTAGTAATTAAATAGCTAAGGCTGCTTAGAGGCACGAGATACACCTGTAAGAAGAACACAAACAATGCTAATGATTAGTTATTTGATTAGTGGATCCACAAGTCGGACAAAAAAGACCCTAACAATGATTACGTTAACGCTCTGTTAACGATGCCAGAAGTGGTGAATCACGTGCCCATGAGTTCAGTGAGGTCACAATCTGTGCAGGAATTAATAGAGACTTCTCAAACGTGTCATTAGAGCAGCACTGGCAACCTGATTCGGCAAGAACTATTATAGGGTAACAGAAGACGAGAGAAGATCTGAAAGAATTCAGGTTGAAAACGTGGAGTTTTGTGCTTTGTGCTTAATCAGGACGGGACTGTTTAAATAAAGAGGTTGAGGCACGAGGATATAGATTTTAAAACTGGCTAGGACCGGTACAAGAGGCATCGGATATAAGCAGGGTAACATGGAAGGGACAGGATGTACTTGCTGCAATCCTTTTAACCTTTTTTCAGATATCCAAAAAGAAAGAGAGAGAGAGAGAGAGAGAGAGAGAGAGAGAGACCATGTTTATCCATATCTAAACAACAATTCTGATTTAGCACTAAAAAAGGCCAGCAATCATTAACCAAAGGGCCACCCTTCTCCTGAACTGGCCGTGGCCTGGTGGGCGAGGCTTGGCCTGTCAATCAAAGTCAGCCTCATCTTTGCTCTAAAGGAGATGGCCCATGTCACTCCGAGGTGTCTACCTCTCAAAAGGGGCAGGGCTTGGTCTAACAGAAGGGGGGTCTGAGCTCCACAGAAGAGGACAAGTCTGTGCCCCCTGTGTCAGGTAGCTGAGAATGCGTTTGTCCAAAGCTCTAGCAGACATGGAGATGGCAGACTATAGCGAGGCCCTGGACCCGGCCTACACCACCCTGGAGTTCGAGAACATGCAAGTGCTCGCCATGAGCACGGGTGAGTCCTCCTACGTGAACTTTGAGACCAATGACTTTTATATTGGCTAGTGAACGTTTGGCATGATGAGGTTTAATGAGTTTTACAGACTTGCCCAGTTCCGACGAGGGCATCTCGGTGCTGCTAGGGCAGGGAACACCCTGACTGTGGCAAGCTTCGGGACCGAATCACCACTGCATGCTCCATCTTGTGTTCTAGTGATTCTAGATAGGGTCGTGTTTCATTAGGAGAGTTGCACGGCCATGAATCCCGGGGTGATTGCGTAGAGATCTTTTTTAACCTGAGATACCTGACGGTCGGTTGAGGATGATATGTCCGTTCAGAGTCGTGTTACCAGAGACGATTGACAGCAAGATCAACGGATACAGAAGCTGTCATGGAGCCATTCCGAGGTTTAGTCTCCCATGGTTGGGTTTCATGGGAAATCAGATTCGTCAGCGTGACGTGTCAGAGCGCACTACCTTTAGCGTTAAACCTACCGATTCATTTCTACGTCTCGATTTCTGTACAGCTACTCTCGCTTCCTTGTAGCTTTTCGAAACCTTTTTTTTTGGTTTTAAAAATCGTCCCGATTCGCTTTTCAGTCCAGTCACGTCGGCCCCATTCAGTTCCAGAGCAATCGAGTGAAAGACCCATCGATCAGCCCCGTGTTTCCCTTTGATCAACTGCAACGGTTTGCTTGTCCTGGTTGGTTTTAATGCAATCACTCGAGCTTCCTTTTGGGATCAGACCCAAAAAATCTCACACCTTTTTAATGATTAATCAGACTTGCCGTAGTCATTAATGATTTTACCACTTTGGTCATGGTTTATAGCTAAAGATCTCCCAGCTTTTTTCAAACTCATGAAACAGGAGCTTTTTATTCCATCTTATTTGATCACTTTTTCCATAAACCTGAGGTTTGTTCCCGTTCCCTTTTCAATCTGAAGTTTTTTTGAAGGTAATTTGTTTAGATTTGGTCAGCATTGGATTGCAGAGCACACATGCTCAACCAGCCCGTTTCAAGAGAATAATTTACATCTTTTCGGATCAGTTTAATGCTTTGCCATGACCTCTGGCCCATTTCCGCCTCCTAAATCAGCGAAGGCTGATTCTTCAGAACAGAACGTCCACCTTTTAAAAAGAGACTCGAACGATTTCAGGGGCGCAAAAAGTACATTTTTTTACATTTCCAGCATTTAGCAGACGTCCTTATCCAGAGCGACTTACAACTGATACAGTCTTATAATCCAAGCAATTGTGGGTTAAGGGCCTTGCTCAAGGACCCAACTGTGTCAGGTGGGATTCGAACCCTGGACCTTCTGGTCCAGAGTCCAGTGCCTTAACCACCAGGCCACCACAGTCCTACATTAAAAAAAGGTTTAGTACTTCTAAAGAAAAAATCATATCCGTCTCTCACGCTGTCTCACCTAAAACCAGGCCACCTTTGTATTTTTGCGTTTCAGACTCCTCGCCTGCTGAGGGTGCCAACATGAACGCTGCCAACCACCTGGGCACGAGCAGCCTGTGTGCCATCTGTGGCGACCGGGCGACAGGCAAGCACTACGGAGCCTCCAGCTGCGACGGCTGCAAAGGCTTCTTCAGACGCAGCGTTCGCAAAAACCACATGTACTCCTGCAGGTTCGCTCCTCTGTCCGTCGTGAGAAATTGAGCCGGACGGGACGCGTTGAAAGGCGACGGGCGTGAATCAGAGCTGTGCTGTTTGTGTTTGTGGTGCAGGTTTAACAGACAGTGCATCGTGGACAAAGACAAGAGGAACCAGTGCAGATACTGCAGGCTAAAGAAGTGCTTTCGGGCCGGGATGAAGAAAGAAGGTGAATACTCCACGTTCTGTGTGCTCTCCTGTGTGTAGTTGGTGCTATGTGATACGTCCCGTCCCGTCCCGTCCCGTCCCGCCGTGCTTGCGGGTGAAGCCGGCGCCGATTGCAAAATCAGAGCAGAGATTTGTTAATGTTCACTCCACCATGAGATGAAGTCTATGGCCGACTCATGCTGAGCAAACAGTTTGCAGGCATCATAATTGCACACTGATAAACAGGCCAACCTTGAGCGCTCCCAACACACACACACACACACACACACACACAACTTACAGGGTCCATTCAAGCCTCGACCCCCAGCCTCGGTTGGAGTATATGGCCAAAAGTATGCAGACACCCCTTCCGGTTAGGTATTATTTCTGTTTATTCAGCCATTTCAGCCACGATCACTGTAAAAATGTTCAGAATGTAAAGCATGCAGGTATGAAATCTCAAAGATTTCTTAATCTAAAAATGGACAGAATCCAGCCTCATGGTTGTATAACTTTAAACTCTAATAGAAAACTTTTTCCAAAGAGTGAAGGCTGTTTTTCGGAGCAAATGAGGGACAAACAGTGCAAAAGCATTAGGCCTCCATTCGATGGACCATTGATTTAGCAACGGTAGGATAACCATATACAGTCGATTCCGATTAATTGGACCACCGGTTAATGGGACCAGCCGCTGAAACAATACAGTACTGAAACAGTACTGAAACAATAATCCTATTATCCTATGATGTACATGTAATGTTATTCGCTTATTTGAACCAAAATTCTGCTTAATCGGACCAAAGAACGTGTACAGTATGTAATATCCGTGAAGAAACTCTTCGTCTCTGGCAT
>JAUZSU010000657.1:15383-25695 GCA_034780255.1 Parotocinclus maculicauda
CAGAAGGATAGTGTCTTTATTAGTGGGCAAACAAAGAAAATCAGCAAGGGATCAAATACTTCTTGGACTCACTGTATATACACATATATGTATGTTATAGCCTCCAGTCTTCTTGGGCATGATGCCCACAAGGTTGGCAAACCTTAAATATTGGATTTTCTGCCATTCTTCTCTGCAAATACTCTCAAGCTCTGTCAGGTTGGATGGGTACTGTTGGTGTGCAATCAAGATGTTTAAGTGTGGGCTTTAGCTAGAATTGTCCCTAAGACAGTCATTTGGAAGTCATACGACATTCTTGGCCAGTATGACGTCTTGAACGCTCTGGATCAGCTTTCATAAAACCATTTAATGTAGACGTCAGCAGTTGTAAACTGTTTTATAAGCAGTCTTCTTATTAGTTATACTAATATTCATATTGCATGCGTACATGAATATTCAGCTTTTCTTTTTGCGTATTCAGCTTGTACAAACATTAATGTTATATTGTTGCTATAAGAGTTTATAAGAAGACAGAGTTTTGTAGAAAAGCCGAATGTGACTGGAGGAAATGGATGTGATTTTTAAATTAAGTGATTCGGATGGGATGTGGAGACACTAAAATGAAGATCACGTCACCTTGTAGTCAGCAAAATTTCTGTAGACCTGCGTTATGATTCAAATGCTTTGGTCTTGGTGTACTGGTACCATCTGGTGGCTGAATTCAGAACAGCATGTTATTATTTAATTGCATTATTACCCAGTGGTTGAGTAACATATTTTAGTTTTTCTTTTTAAGTCACAATTCAGAAAGGAAAGAAGTTTAAAGAAAGTAAGAGGTTTGAGGTATAAAAAATATATCAAGATAACCGTGTTTGACAATGAAAATAACTGCTGTGAAAGAGTGAAGAAATAAAGTGACAGTTATTACATTGCAGTGAAAAACAGGAACTAATTTGTAGTATCTAGCACGTGCATAAAGTTTCGTGATCTTGGGAAATTGTGTACTCTCACGTTTTGATTGGGTGTTCTACTTCCTGTAAATACTTGCTCTAGACTGCCCAAAGATAGTCCATAATTTTTAGTTGGCAGGTAGACTTGTTCAGAATTTTTCTCTACAAATATCATTTAATAGTATTATTTTTAATAATCATAATAAAAGATATATTTTCAACATGTTCACAAGACCATTTGGGGTAGCCTACATTTTTCTGATGTGTTGCTGTAATAAGAGCGAAGGTATGTAAATTGCTTATTTACAATATTATACAAGACTTCAGTAGTTTGATAATTACAAAGTGCTTAGATGAATTAGAAAACTGTGCCTTGCAATGCCTAAGGTTATATTATTTCCCCAGCTTACTGGAACACTGGAACATCTGGTTATGTATGCTTTCCTACATTAGTGATAGAAACCACAATAAAGATCTTGTGTATATATAAGTGTAGGAGGATGAGTCATTTGTCATTTCAATTTGATTTTCGATTTCAGTGAAGTGTGTTTGGAGTAATGTTTTAGTACAGTAATGTTCAGACAAAAATATTCTTAGTATTTTGTTATGTTTCCTCCTGTTCTGTACTGAAAGCAAGCACCCAAACTGGCATTGGCTACACAAGGACTGGCATGAACTAGGCTCTCAAAATTTGATGATCTAGGTTATCCCAGCAAGGTTAACAACATTTAAAATAGCATCTTGTAATGTTACTGAATGATTGGCTTAATCTGTCTTCAAGTGCCCTTGTTAATGCTCGGTGGGGTTTAGGTTAGTCAATAGTTCAGTACCATAATTGCATATGAACAAAATAATAACATCTTTTTCATTTTTTCACATTGCATGTTGCAGCTTTGGGCTAAAATAAATTCTGTGAAACCAGTGAAAAAAAAGTGAAACCAGACTTTTAGAAATCTTTGCAAATTTATTAAAAAGGAAAAACTAAAATATTTTACTCAATACTTAGTTGAAGCAAACCAGTATTCTTGGGAATGATGCCACAAGCTTTGTACACTTGGATTGGGGATTTTCGGGATCATTTATTGTTGTGGCTGTGTGCTTAGGGCCATTGTCTTGGTCAATGGTGAACCTTCAGCCCAGTCTAAGGTCCTGAATGCCATGGATCAGGTATTCATTGAGACTAGGTACTTTGCTCCACTCCCTCAACCCCGAAAAGTCAGGCAAAGCGTATCCAAGCCACTGAAAAATACCCCCACCGCACAATGCTGCTTCACTACAGGGATGGTACTGGGCAGATGATGAGCAGTGCCTGGTTTCTCACAGACATGACACTTAGAATTGAAGCCAAAATGGTAAAAAAAAAAATCTTGATTTTATCAGACCAGATGTGCTTTGTTTGCAAACTGTCTTCTGCTGAGAAGAGGCGTCTGTCTGGACTCTGTCAAAAAGCACAGATTGATGGAGTGCTGCATTGATGGTTGACTTCTGGAAGTTTCTTCCATCTGCACACATGATCTATGGAGCTTTGCCATAATGATCATTGGGTTCTTGATCACCAAGTCCCTTCTCCCTAATTAAAAAGTTTGGTGGGGCGGCCAGCTCTAAGAAGGGGACTGGTTGTCCCAAGCTTCTTCCACTTAAGGAATATGGAGGCCACTGTGGTCTTGGGAACTTTCAGTGCAGCAAAAACGTTTGTCTCCACACAATCCTGTATATGAGCTCTACAGGCAGTTCTTTAGTCCTCATTACATGTTTTTGCCCTACTATGTATTGTTAGCTGTGAAATAGGTGTGTGTCTTATATGTCCAATCAACTGAATCTGCCTGTGCGCAGATTCGAGACCCTGTCTGTTCTAACAGGGTGCGGGTCTGAGACCAAGCCAGTACTGGCAGGGAGCGGGTCTCAGACACAGTGGGATCTGGCTGGGGGTAGGTCAGAGATCCTGTCGATTCTGACAGTGTGTGGGTCCGAGACCCTGTTGGCTCTGGTAAGGCGCAGGTCCAAAAATGAAAGCTCTGGCTTGGCACGGGTCCAAGACCCAGTTGGTTCTGACCGGGCGCAGGTCCAATGTCTAGTCAATTCTGGTAGGTCAGTTTTGGCTATTCGAGGGTCTGAGACCCTGTTGATTCAGGATGGGCGCGGGTCTAAGCCACAGTCAGTTCTGATCTGGAGTGGGTCCAAGTCGGGCGTGAGTCTGAGATGCAGAGATGGTTGGATGTAGGTTTATGACAAAAGAGCTAGGGAGCTGCTTCCTTATGTGTCTGTGCTTGTGTTTCTGTGTGTAAGAGAGAGCTACAAATGTCAGTTACAATTTAAAAAAAAACAGCTGGTTTTCTATTTATTTTAAAGGTATCAGACTTGTCTTGAGCGAAGTTGCAGGTCCCAAACAAACGTTGATAACTCCGAAAGTATTTATCCTAACCTTTACCTGAAGGCAAAAGGGCAAAAGCAGCCCTTGATGATTGTTTTGATCTAACAATGTTGTAGATAAAGTAAAAATGGTCTGAGCTATGACAGTGTAAATAGTGTTTAAAAAGCAGAATTTTTTTATCCAAGTTACAGAATTTATTACAGGACTCTATGGATGAAAATCTCTGGCTTTGACACTCAACCGATTTGATATTTTGAAGTTTGAAAGTAAAGGCTTATGTCTACTATTTAAACTTTAAATGGATACAGACTATACGTAAAGGAGTTAATAAAAATCAGAGAACTATGTTTTCTGTTCATTTTACCAATATCAGACCTGTCTTGCGTGAAGTTGCAGGTCCAAAACAAACGTTTGTAACTCAAAAAATGTTTACCATATTACTTATCCGAAAAATTTGTGAGCAAAAGGAGCCCTTGCTGATCGTTTTGATTTAAAATGGTGTAGATCTAATTAAAATTCCCTGAGCTATGAAAGTGTAAATAAGTGTTAAAAATCAGACATCTGGAAATCTTAGTGACCCAAACTATAATCGGACTCTATGAAGGAAAAAGTTTGACTGGACTTAGATTGTCATATTTTTTCAAAAATAATTACTCAATCGATTATATATTTTGAGGTTTGATAGCTAAGGCTTATATCTACTATTTGAATTAAATTTAAATGGAGTTCTTAAGGTGAAAGTATACATATTTTAGGCGAAGGAGTTCATGAACTGTAGAGTGTACTTTGATCATTCTTTGATCTTTCCACTAGAGTGGGGCCATATGAAATAAATGGAGTGATTTTTGAAGAATGATAAAAAGTGAAGGGAGTTTGCACTTTGTAATTTTAGATGACCGGTGACATCGCGTCAGTGTCTAATCTATCCGATTTTCATGTTTATAGCTTAAAAATATTTAACGCAAAAAACGCACATAGCACACTAAATCTACGACAATTTCCTTAGATATATACAATTATATATACACACTATTTCTATTCTAACTATTCTGTTCTAATGCCTACTGCAATCACACCAAATATTAATTAGATTTAGATTGTTCTCTTTTGTTCACTCACTTTTCAATTTTCACACGACTAAATCTTTTGCAAAGTACTGTATATATATAGATAAATGATAAAGTCCATTGCAGAGCTGAGTGGGGGTGGTAGTTTTAACCTCAGGGAATGATCTCCAGATCATCCTCAACTCTCTCACATACAGGAAATCATGTCTGTTAGTGATGTCCAGACACTTATTTTGCCTACAACTCCTAGTGTAAACCATGTAAATAGATTTTAGGGTCATTTCAGCATCTATTGATTCCAACTTAGTGGTTCTTTTTATGTTATATTTATTTCAGGTGAAGATCTGACCTTGCTGAACAGAACTAATATGGCACTGGCAAACGAAACAGTCTACTTGCACTTTCAGGTCAAGATACCAGCTAACAGCACCAAAAACAAATTTTGCTGCTACCTAACTGAAAAGAAAGTATCGAAATATGAAACTGTGCTGAAAAATCCTGTGTCCGTTGAAAGTACAAAAGATGTGTATGTAAGTATTTTCATGCATAACAGCTCAGACTCGGGAGAATACTACTGCAAGTACAGGGAGAAGGCAGTTTATTGGCTCATCTTTATACGAGGTGGGTATTTTTACTAACACTGCAAACTAGTCACACTTTTAATACGGATGTATCAGTAGTGCTGATACTGGTGTTAGATATCGAGCTTATGCTTTGCTCATGTATATAGAAAAAATACCTCAATTGCGACGATTGAAACTTTTACCTACAATGCACTCTGTTCAGGTGTGGGTTTTCCAATGAGTTTTACTGCAATTATTGTAGTTTTGTGGCCAACATAAATCATGCAATCACTATTTGAATAGATGATGTAAATATAATATAATATATATATATTTCTGTTTAAAGGGTATATTTCTGTTTAAAGGACATTAAGCAACTACTTCAGTTAAAGACTGAACAAGATAATACTTTTATCAGGGCTTCTGAGTATTTGCATCTACACAGCCTCAGCATTATTCAGCATAATCCAATTAAGAAGCTGTTATAGTTTTGGAACTCTTCTGAATACTGTTAGATTTTTAGATGCATGCACAGAGATGAAAGTTAACGTCACTCTGCTGGACAATCTGCTGATGAAAGAAACATAAGAGGAGCCTGGAATTAAACCAGTAAAATGTTATTTATTCTCAGCTGCACAAGAACTGGATAAAACACTTGCTTTCTTTTACTTTTTCAACGTTACTGAATACTTACCAATATACTTTTATTTAAATCACCTAGTCAACATAATAAAGTTGAGAATTCTCGTGTGTACTAATTTCCATGTCATGTTTTATGGAACATTTTTTAAACTAATTAGTTAATTGTTACCAAATACAGATGTGTTAGGGTTCCTACCTTCCCCCGGTGCGTTCGGCCGTCCTCGCCGGTCGCCATTACAGAGCCATCGGTGGGACGGCCTTATATCCACTATCGTAATTATGTCCAGGCGCTTTGCGACTTTCGTGTGTTATTTACACTCGTGCTATAAAATGTAACAGACAACTTACAATACCCACATACAAAGCTGGATCTGGCCATCACCATATCTGCCTTGAACTAGAAATAAATATGAGTTATTAAATAGGACAAGTAAAGAATAACATTTTTGCTTAAGGCCTAACTTTACAAAGACAAGGTTGCACTGCTTCTTCTAAAAAAACAACAACATATGTTCCCAGGTACACTGAGTTTGTACACAGCTTTTATATGCAGGTATTTTATTCTCTCCATAAGTATCACCAGGCCCTATTCTCAGTGAGACAAATTTCTGGATTGATTTCTAACAACTGAAACCATAGCAGGTTAATATTTGTCATTATATCAAAACTGACATATAAAAGCACAAATTACTATAGATATCAATTTACAGATATCTTTAGTCAGAAAACAGAAGGCATTTGAGTTATAGACAGAGTTAAAACAGAAGAGCAGGCCTGCATTCGCCATGGTAAATTACACTTCCTGTTTGTTATTACACTTCATGTTTCATCCAATACAATGACTAAATACCATCAAAGCTAAGTTCTGCAACCAGAGTTCTGAATAACCCGCCACTCAAACTGGGGTCTGCCTGGGTCTTATATAAGTAGCAACAACAAATGTGATGTACAGTCATGTACAGAGTTCTGGAATTGTGACATTATAGATTCTACACTATCTAAAGTGATTTATGATTTATTATTGAGTTCAGATTCTGATTCAGTTTCAGTCTTAGTTTTGTTGGGTGCAGCATCGACCACAAAATCTTAATTGACAGACACAATTAGAAATTTCACAATCCAAATCTTTTCACAGTCTGTAATAGCAAGCTGTTAACGGCATAATTGTTAGTACTTTATTATTATTATTATACCACTGTTAGCTCCAAACCCTTAATCTGGTTGGCTGAGAAACATTCTAGAATGTTAATGGCACCCTGACCAAAGCACTACAAGTATTACTCCGCCACATACACACATAACCAGCAATAAATAGAAGCCATAACAAAGCACCAATATTGTAGTTATAACAAGTGTATAACATACAGTATATTATCTTTAAAAACATTTGTTTGGAAACAAATTAAAACAAATTTTGGAAGATGAAGCTATTAATGACCAATTTAATATTTCCAACTTCCAAACAATACTTCCAACGAGCCATGAGTCACTTAAAGTGAACCGGAAAGTGAATTAGAAGCTGTCAAGTAGGAAGCCAACTTCAGCCATGTTTTATTAGTAACCATAATAAATAAGATGTCGTCTAGGAAGGGTTCTGGACACAACACAGTAAAAAAATTGCACTAGCTAAAGTGGCCTCAGTTCTGTTTCAGTCTTAAATTTGTTGGACTTGCTCACCTCACAAAGTAAAAAAAAACATGGCTGATTTAAATGGGCAAGCACCAGGTTGGTTTAGATACCACTTCACATGCTAGTACCAATTTGTTATCGAAAATATTTTTTTTTTATATTTCACAATCTAAAAAGCTGTGGTGCTCCACAAGGTTCTCTTTTAGCTCCGTTGATGCTCTCACTTTATATAGAACCCTATTCCTTGATAATTATGAATGGAATGAAGGGCATAGTCTTATGATTTTTCTGTCCTCTTTATTTTAAAATCTAACAACACAAGACGATAACAGAACTGTGGTATAATCCTAAGAATACATGAGTATGTATATATAAAATGTTGAGTATACAAAATGTTTTAATGGCATAATCAACTCTCATACTGCTGATTGTTTTTGATGTTTTACTGGTTTCATCTCATTTTATTTACAATGTTTATTGACATATATTTTAATTATTTAACATTTTGGAGTCAAAATAAAACACAGCCACACAAATTCACACTAGGGCCACTTTAGTGTAGTCAGTTAACCTAAAGCATGTCTTAGGACTGTGGGAGTACACCGGTGCAAACCCATGTGGACATGGGAAGGACATTCAGACTTCACACAGAAAGGACCCAGAACGCTGGGATCTGGAATTGAACCCAGGACCAGGAACCCCAGAGTCAACATGCTGTGAATGCTTAATGAATAAAGAGGTGGACCTTCAGTCTATTTCCAGCACAAAAACCACAGTACAGTGAGGAGACTTGACTTTTGCTTTTTGTTTTTACAATTGGGGTCGAGCCATGCTCAAAGGGGCATCTCTTAATATGTACCACACCCACGCACACCCCCTCCCCTGTGAGCTGATGATAGAGTAAACAGAGGCATTTCACTGTCTCATGCCTCTTCCCTGGTCTCTGTCCTGTTCAATAGGTAACACTAAGGGCCTGAACCGTGCTGGAGCGCGAACGACCCCCCTCCCCACTTGCCCATGGCTCACGCTCAGACTGCGCAGGCATACTTTCGTCATCACGATAAGCATGCATTTGTATGTGTAAGTGGCCTGTGATGGCCTGGCATCATGTCCAGAGGTGACACCTACCTTTTTGCCCAGTGCTGCTGGTTTACCTCCGACCCACTTCTCTCCTCTCCTCAATCTATATGCCAAATTATACATATGACCTCTGACGTGGTGGTGGATTTAAGAAGCATCATAGTTTAAGATTTGTTATTTGACAACATTTACAGATCTTGAAGAAAAGAATTTCTTATTTCCTCATGGCTCAGTACATGATGAACAAGGAGCTCAGTCTGACATTGTTTGTTCATTTATTTGCTTTATTTAGCATCCATTTTAATGATTGACAAGGTTACTTCAAAACTAGTCATATATACAAAGTCAAAGTGATTAATGATTTCTTTTTGGGTTCAGAAAGTTATGTTCAAAGTTTTATTTATTTATATGGTGATTTTTACAGTGGTGCATTGTCTCAAAGCAGCTTTACAATATTATATATATAAAAGGCCAATTTTTTAAAAATATCTTAAAAGGCCAATTCCACACACAGTTCAGGCTAGTTTAGTGTAGTAAAATGAACCAAATGCATGTCTTTGAACATACAGATATCCGTTGATGCAGGGCTTTCCAGTAAACCCACGTGGACACAGGGAGGACATGAAGACTCCACACAGAAAGGCCCACACCATTCAGGAAACGACTCCAGGACCTTCTTGCTGTGAGGCAACAGTGCTCCCCACAGAGTCACCGTGCCACCCCTGAAATCACTTAGCTATTTTAAAGATTATTTTGAAAAAAATCACACAAAACATTTGCCAACAATACCATCGCGTAGGAAGCGCTGTTGCTCGAGTAAGTACAGGTTTATCCTGACAATTCGCATGCATGTCAAAGTAATTGCAAACTCATCTCCTATCAATCTATCTGGCAACCACCTGAAAATCAGCAATTGACATTTCTTCTCCCATCTTGTCGTCTCTCTTTTTTTTTTAATTGTGCTCATTCCCTCCTTGCTAGTCCCATGGTGGCCGCTGTCATCTGTCTGATCTGACAGCAGGAGGGAGAGAGTGAGAGAAAGACAGAGAGAAAAGAAAGTGAGAGAGGCATCGCACTAGTTCCAACCCTGGTGCTGATGTGTCAGGCTTATCACACAGCTGAGCGCTCCTGAGGTGACATCCTCCACTGAATCAGTGACATTTCACGGACGGTGCAAATCTATCCGTCATTGTCACTGGTCTTAACCCCCATCCACACTGCCCCCACACGCACACTTGCACTGCTTTAGCATTCCAGGAGTTAGCATATTGATTACAGTGAAACCAGTGGACTGTGCCAGTTTTTTTTTTTTGCCAGAGTAGGCCATGGTCACTGTCCGGTCCCTGTTACTTTCCGCTGAGTTGGGTTTTAATCCTGATCTGACACCAGGTTAAAGAGATTTTTTGCAACAAGTTTTGGAGTTGTTTACTTTGATAAGTCACAAGAAAACAGATTTGTTTAAGAAAGATTTGTCTAAAACAAATCGTTGACTCATTATGGCCTCAAAGACTGAGCAAGCTAATGCTTGTGTTTAGTGTAACATTTTTGGATCTGTCAGAATCTGACACGGGTACAATATAACTGGACAAAATTAGATTTCCATAACAGACCACAGAGTATTTGGCAAGTGAACTGTTTCAGTTGCCCTGTTTTATGCAATACACGCACACACTACAAGCCTGGACTTGCTTAGTACATCACATTTTTTCAATTACTGTTACTTTCAAGTCTTTACCTGCTTATTTATATTTTAGACTCATGTGTATAAGTCTATCTGTGTGTTCCATTTTGCTGTTATTACCTTTTAAACTGATACATTGCCCATCTTGCCTGTTGTTTTTGCCTATTCATCATCAAATACAAAGAATGTTGGAGTCTATCATGCCTATTGTTATGAGATGTGGTAGCTTTTATTTAAAGGACCCAAATATGCGGGATAAGCATATTCCACGTCGTATAATAAGAATGGGGAAATGATATAAAACAACCAAAAGGGGATAAAGAGCGGAGCGCAAAACTCCTAACAAAACG
>JAUZSU010000657.1:66300-77258 GCA_034780255.1 Parotocinclus maculicauda
TTTGATAACATGTTGGAATACTGCGTTGTGGCCCACTTTCTAACTGTAGGCAAGACACATTTGTCTTTGTACTCCTCACCTGGTTGCTGTCACACACACATCTCTTTCAGGGTGTTGGCAATCTTCTTATAACCTATGCCATCCTTATGAAGAGCAACAAACAATGTTTTCAGATTCTCAGAGATTTGCAATGTTGAACTTCCAGTGGCCAGTATGAGAGAGTATGAGAGCGATAACAGCTTTAACATTTGCTCCCCATGAAAAGATATAATGAAATGGTAACAAAAATGTGAGGTACTGTACTCTGTGCCCCCTCCCCTAGCCCTAGCCTGATGCCTGATACTGTATATATATATATGTGTGTGTGTATGCGTATGCGTGTGTGTCTCAAGCAAGTTCTCAGCTGTGGTGAGTCTTTCTGTTAAAAGACAGCACAGGTTGTTACTTGCTGGCCCTCTGTACCTTCACTTTAGATTTATGATTTCCTGGTTGGCAGTTTGTTTGTTTCCTGGTCTCGACAGCAACACAGGAGGCTCAGGAGACTGAACTCAAGGCAGGCTTAGATCATAGGCGACAGTAATGATGCCTCTCTCTGCAGCAGGCTTTCGTCTTCCTTCCTCAAGCCTCCTGGATCTGGGATAGCTATTAACAATCCCCTTAAATAATTCACACTGATGGATAAAACACCTCCGCAATTAACAGCATGCCACACTGAACCCACCCACTCCGCTCGGGCCCAGTGGGACTGACGGCTCTTTGTAAAATATTCACACTCTCCCAAGCATTGGCGTTCATTTATATACACCGATGAAGAGATGGAGGCGGGTGACCTACGTGGAGTAGATTAAGTGACTACGCAGGGGATCTGAGAAAAAAATAAAACATTTCCCATTAATTCCGTATAATGAAAAATATCAAATAGAGTGAACCCATAAACAAACAGATGTTTAGCAGTTGGTCTAGCAAATATAATTAAGTGTTTCAAATTACATCAGTTTTGTTCCCTTGAAACTACAATGAAAGAGTAGACTAAAAACGAGACTGACAATTGGCCCCTAATGGACAGCAAACTAAAAAAAGATGACTATTTGACGAAAAGCAGATAATAAAGCAAAGGGCCTATCATTCATTAGGGCTCAATAGCTCAGCTACATCCTTTTACAGCTATAAGCGAGTACTGTGGGAAAAGAATCTGCCTGAAGATGTAAAACTTTTTGAGCTTGTATATTCTGTTTCATGGTCCAAACTTCAGAGCAAATTAGACTCACATTCTTGGCATACTCATGTAAATTACATAAGAATTTCAACCTTGTCTCACCACTACGCAAACTTAATTTTCTATACAAATTATAAACATCCAGTGTATGTCGTTTTAATTGGCTCACGTTTTACATACCCAGTCATTTGAAATAGTCTGAATGAGCCTTTGAGTTGAAGTTTCACAGAATCTTGGGGTCTTTAATCACACAGCAGGAAGTCTTGTGCATTTAGTGCTGTGAATAAAACGTTGTCCAGAATACAAAGAGCATTGCCACATATATTTTCCACTGCATATGATAAGCCCATAGGACAAATGGCCTGCTAGTTATTATATGCACTACATAATCTGACTCAATCAAAAATGCTAAATACAGGTTTGAGGTTATTTCAAGTAAAAGGCTGTGGTCCAATACAAGTATTACCAATTACCATTCAATGTCTGATGTCTTATTATCAAATATCACTGTTACCATCTCTTACGAAAACCCTCGGGATTTAGGAAGAGTAGTGTTAGGGTTATTCCAGTGTCTGTAGATCACGCTGATGACCATTGAAGGTCAATATAACTGCAGACAAGCAGATGTCATTGTTCAGCACTGCATTTATTAGAAAATACGTGGAAGAAGTTGATTTGAAATCCAAACAGAAGAATTAATACAGTAAAGCCTTAGAATGCAAACTTATTTGGTTCCTGAAGGTCTTTCGAACTTGTTCAAAGTCTGAATACCCCATAAAACGTAATGTAATTATGATTAATCCACTTCCAAATGATTGTGTTTTATGCATGTAATTGTATATATGCATTTAATACAATGAACAAAGATTAATACATATATGAAACAAGTTTAGTATAAAGACATAAGATAACTGAAAATTAAGTGAAACTTAAAAGCAAATGCAGTTTTGGCACGTCTTATCACTGGGGCATCAGCACTGATACTGAGAGTGTGTCTGAAAATGTTCCAATAGACAACCATAATATAAAAATATACAATATAATAATCTACAATATCCACCATTTGCCTATGATGGTGCCATTCTACTTCTTTTGGGGTTTTTTGCGACTGTCAGACCATGTTCGTGTGTTGTCACCACCAACTGGACTTTTTTTGCTTGCTCGCCAGCTCACATTTGAATGAGGAACTGTCCTGTGTTATTTTTTCAGGTGGAAATTGCATGGAAAAATATATGCTGGTGGGCAAAAAATGATGCTCTGCTGGGAATCCCTGGGTCTGGGTTGTGGAACATGTGTTCATAATGTTGGTTGATGGTCATAAGATGGGGTCCAACCTTAGACAGAATTCCAGCCCTTCACAGGGCGCAAAATACACACACAGACACACACAACAAAAAATACTGAGGCACCTTGGAGACACCAACTGAAGTGCGTCTCTGTAATGTGGGAGGAACACAGAGTGTGGCATGAGGAGAACATGCAGATTCCACACAGGCAGCATCTGCTCCTGGAATTGGTTATGTTGTTGTGAGTGTTGTGGTTCTGGTGTTGTAAGATGACAGGCCTAACCAATGTGAGGCTAACCTTTCTGCCACCTTGCTCCCTGTTTTGTATATATGCTGCATATACACTATATGGGCAAATGTTTTGGGACACACCTCTCAATCATTTAATTATTTTGATTCATTCAGTCTAACTGCCAAATGTGTATAAAATTAAAACTGAATTCAAGTGTGGTACTGTAATAGGATGGCACCATTGCAGCAAGTCAGTTTGTGAAATCTAATTTAAAAAGGTTTTAAGAAGGGAAGGAAAGGGTTTAGGAGCAACTCATAGTGTTTCCATGAAGTGACATACCACATAACATTACAGATTAGGGTCACTAAGTACATATAAGTTGCCAATGCTATGCTGCCTTAAGTGCAGAGATCCTAAACTCCTGTGGCATTAACATCAGCACAGAAACTGTAAGTTTGGAGCTTCATAAACATGGGTTTTAATGGCTTGATACAGCTACATACCAGTCCTACATTACTAAGCACAGTGCCAAGCATCATATGTGGTGGTGTAGAACACATCACCACTGGACTGAAGCATGTGGTAATGTGCAATTTTGCTTGACAACTCTTCTGTTTGTCAGTGTGATGTACGAGTCTTGATTTTTCAGGAGAATTTTTTTTGGTTCTTTGGTTTGGTGAAGGAGTTGCTGTGCGGCTGATTTTTCAGGGATTGGCCAAGCTGCCACAGTTGGGTCCTTAAGCAAGACCCTTAACCCACCATTGCTTGAATTGTAAGACTGTATGAGTTGAAAGTCGCTCTGGATAAGGGCGTCTGCTAAATGCTGTAAATGTAAATGTAAATGTCACAAAAGCTCATCTAGGTGTAAAGATTAGGTGTACCAATGCTTTTGATCTTATAGTATATATTTAGTCTATTCATTTATACACTTAACACTTTACCACATGTGCTGTGGTTGTTGTAATCATGATGTAGACTATACACACTGTCAAGTCATTCATACTGCTTGATGAGTGATGCTTAAAACAGCTAATAATGCTGTAAAAGTATAGACAACACCCTTTCATATTAAAAAAAGCGAAAACAGATGACTTACAGTTCATTATAAAGCCACTTCACTCAAGCCAAAACACACATATGGCTTGCAGTGAATTTAGAGTGAATCTATCTGGTTTTAATGTCTTCATTTTATGGCCTCATTTCACTTGATCTCAAAGAGTCCCACCCTCCATTCTCATATGCAAATGCTTAAATTATAAGTAGAAAAGGGATGTAATTGTATTTTATAACTGTCAGTTATATTTCAGCCCAGCCAGGAAGAAGATCGCTGGGCTTGTACTATTTATTGCTGCGCTGCTTTGTTCCACGCCAGCCCGAAAGGCTTCAAATCATTGGGGAGATTGTTAGGCTTCAGTGGAAATTACAGAAATGCAGGGGCAGTGGACATGACTCCACTTCATAACAATTAATCAGGGCTTGCTGATTAATAAAGTTAATTTTTTATTCGTGATGATTCAGGGGATTATCAAAAGGACACTGTCCTTGTCATTTTGATTAACAAACCCAGCCACGTTCTGCAGCGGGATGTGGCGAAGGGAGACGCTCTCTGGTGCCCATAAAATAAATATTGAATGAGAATATTAACTCGTTAACCTTGACAACAATTTGTAATTTTCATAACGGCTAAAGTCGCAGATTCAGCACATGAGGAAAGTCATCGGTGGCTGGGGGGAGGGCTAGGGGAGGGGGCACAGAGGGGGCAACAACACACACACATGCACACAACAAATTAGAGAGAATGAAGAATGCTACGGCATGATTCCTGTCATTTTTATGGGCTGCAATGATTAATTTGTTTGTTCAGATTCTCAATTAAACTGGGAGCAGAAAAGAGAATTAGAGAGCTAGGCTGATGCAGTGGTGTGTTATCTTGCCCAAAGCCCCTGGGAAAGATGGCATATTTTACTTCTGCACAGGGCAATAGGAAAAAATAGCATATTTTAACCTCCTGTAGGCCATGCTAGTCTTAGGACACATTTTGGGAATATGGGTCTTCCAAACAATAGGGATATCTAGTATAGAACTTCCCAAATATTAAAATAAAGTAGATATTGCTGTTTTGATGTTTGATTGTGGCAAGGAAAAACTCCCCAATATGCATAAGGATTCTATTTTCCTAATGCTATTAGTATTAAAATAATATTTTATATATTTTCTAATTTTGTCCTGTTATAAAATTACATACGATTGAATACAAAATACAAACAATAAATCCAAAATATGGGTGTCAGTATGTAGTTTGCCCTCATATTTGCTGTTACAACAGCTTTTGTTCTTCTAAGAGGGATTTCCACTAGATTTCCACTGTTATCTTAGACAATAAGCCCTTGCTCACTTTTGGCAATTCAGTGCATGCCGTCTCTGATGTAGTTGAGGTCAAGATTCTGTGCAAGCCAACCAAGTTCTCAAAGTGGGCAAACCAACTCTTTATGGTTTTTGTTTAAGGAAAGGACAGCAGAACATTGAGGAATTGAATGGTTAGGAGCAGAACCCTATAAACATGTCATATTGAGAGTCACTGGGGTCAGTGTCAGTGAGTATTTAAGGAGAGTGGCAGAACCAGCCACAAACTGGTGATAGAAAGTTGGGAGCCTAATGTTTGTCAATACGTAAAGGCAACAAATAAACTAACTTTTCCTGATTTTTTGTACTAGAGTACCTGGGGAATTATTTCTGTTCCTAAGTTCAATAGGTGCCACCAACCTAAACATCATTGTTGGCCAGATGGTCTTAATGTTTTGCCTCAGTGCTGTACAAATGTATACTTGTACACTAATTCCTTTGTCTGTGTTAGGGTTCCTACCTTTCACCCCGGCGGCCGTCCAGTTTATATCCAGTGTCCAAATTACGACCTGATTTCGAACAGCTGCTTCTCCTGCTATTTAGGTGCGGGTTTTAGCGCTGTTTGGTGCCAGGTCGTCTCCATTTGGTACGTGCGCCCGACCACCGGCGCGCTAGCGCCCTTACACACACCTTTAGGGATAGTGGTTACGTTCCGGGGGCTTTTAGTGCCGATGGACATGTACCGGGGAACCCCCCCGAGGTATTTAGTACTTTTAGGGGCACTTTGAGGGTCTCCCGTCCCATGCTTGTGCGCTCCTCGCACACCTGAGTTCACGCTCCTCCGTTGTCGGCACCCAACGAGCCCCGCTCCAGCCGGCTGCTCACCACAAGTGCGCCTGAGCTCACGCTTGGCCCCGGCGCTCCGCTGCCCTCTGCGCTCTCTTGAGCTTTACTCTAGTCGGATGCCCTCTCGTACTGAGACATGCCCCGGCTAGAGTGGCCACCAGGCTGCATGTTTTAATTATACACGCCCCGGCATGGCTTTCCCACGCTACATGCACGTTCGAGCTCACCTTCGCCCTCTGCCGTTCGGACTTCCTCCGTGCCTCGTCACTTCGGAGACGTCGCAAATCATGCTCTCTGCACGCTTGCCCTGTTGGCGCTCTGGCGCCCTCTCACGATCTTTGCACGTTCGGTCCCAGTCGGGACGCAACACAAGCAGCGCACCATTTCATCCTTTTTTTTTGTGTGTTCAGGAGCCTTCCACTCCGCTCTTAGTCCCCTTTTAGTTTTTCTATATAATTTTCCCATTATTATTATACGTCGTGGGATTTCATCTATCCCACATCCTTGGGTCCTAACACCAACCACCACATAACAGGCACTAGAGCTTCACTGGTTGAAACTGGAATACTCTTCATTCCTCCATGATGACATCAAAGAGCTGGTGGATGTTAGAGACCTTGCGCTCCTCCACAGATGGATTAGATTAGATGTTCATGACTGGAGACATGCTTGGCTAGTCCAGCACCTTTAACCTCAGTGTCTTTAGCAAGGCAGTGGTTGTCTTGGTTGTGTGTTATGAGTCGTTATCACGTTGGAATACTGCCCTGCAGCCTAATTTCTGAAAAGAGGGGATCATGCTTGACTGTAGGCAAGACACACATGTTTTTGTACTCTTCACCTGGTTGTCGCCACAGTGGTTAGCTGGGCACGTGCACTAGACTTCCTTGGTCGACCATGGTGAGGCCTGTTCTGAGTATAACCTGTCCTTTGTGGTTTAGACATTTATGGCTACATGTTGAGTTATTTTAAGGCCACAGCAAAGTTACAGTGTTATACCAGCTGTAGACTGACTGCTTTAAATTCTATCAAAGTGGCATATATTCAGTGTTGTCCCATGAAATGATATAATAAAATAGTTACAAAAATGTTAGGGGTGTACTAATTTTTGTGTGATTCTGGATATCATGTATATAAAATTAGCAAAATGTAATAATAACCATAATTTTTTTGTTTTTATGCCAACTACATACTGAAACTAGCTGGCTAACTACCTTCTGAATAGGACTTTTGGTAAGATTTGTAAAGGGCATGGTGGGGGGCTTTTTGGGGATGGAAACAAAATATATTCTCATTGACAGTCACTGATGTGTTCTGTACAACCCATTTTTTTGCCTCTCTATAGAAATTCAATGACTATATGTTTCATGTTATAAACTTGTTAGCAGCTAGTGAATGTGACTGAAAAAATAGTCAAACACAAACCTTGGGCCATATAGTGTATAGCCATTTTGAATTATAAAATTGTTGTATGCACATCTGGTTATGTACATTGGCTAGTTTGTACCTTTGCCTTTTTTCAGAATCAGTGTATATATAATGAGGTGGCCAAAGAAGTGCTATTCACTAGTGCTATTAAGTTTCTTCACAGTTTGCTGGAGTTGGAAAAAGGGACAATTCTAATACTCAGTCCTGAGATAATAAGCTACCCTTATTCCCTACGGTTCCAGCATTAGACCTGCATGTGAGAGAATGTGTAAGGATTGTAAGCATAGTACTGACAAGTGTGTCTCAGCTGCATTAATGAGACATTGGTAGATGTAGAACTGCTTAAGAGCGTATTAGCTTTCCATGGGCATAGAGGCTCCAGGATCCACTGGGACCTTCAAAATGCAGATCTCAATGTCTTTAGGACCAGCACAGAGCTCCTAAGCATTTTAGCACAGATCACAAGATCTACATATATTTACAGATCATTTCAGAAAGATGATGGCCTCAGGTTAAGTAAAGCTTCTGTTTAAAGAACGTGTTTTCAGAATGTTGCATACTCCGTGCTCTGATTTCCTGTCTAAGGGGAATCAAAGGCCAAAGCATATCACTGTATGCAATAATGAATATAGAAACAAGCAGGATCTATAGAAAACTTCACAAAACATCACAAATACATGTCATAGTTGGAGTCAGTAAGCATATGTTATGACTGCAGACAGAGCTTCTCTAACAACACCAGATCACTTGCCCAGAATTTGCCTATTCCTCTACATGTCTCATTGCTGGAATGATTTTTCTTTTTACATTCACTGTAGATGCACTTTAAAGTTCACCCATTCCATTAATGGAAATTGCCCACCAATGACCACAGAGTATTTACTAGGGATGTTAATGTAAGTATACTGTTGATGATAACAGAAAAACACAAAGTACAGATAGGTGACATGAGCTGCAACTGTGGAAATTCAACATCTAATGGCTTGCTTCAGGTGATTAGTCCTCAGACTTTAAGAGATCATGTCCACAAGAGATAAACCATGAAGGTCTTTATAAGTCACTGGCATGACTTTAAGTGGTACTTAAAAGGTAGCCAATGCTTAGATAAATTTAGAGAACTAACTATATGTTGATACCCAAACAAATCGGATATTTAAATGATGGCTTTTATTTTTTATAATTGTGTTTACTGGATTACATCCTACAACAAAAGACTTGACCTTCATATCTGATCTATAGATAAATAGACACCTGAATATGTATGATTTATTATAATGAATCATGAGGTCCCAGGACCAGCTCAGTGTACAACAAAATAAATTGTTTTATCTTTCACTCTTTCTCAAATAGTCTAGTTCAACTGCTTTTAATGGGTTTCTGCATTTTTTATATTTTGTACCTTGTATGAAATTAAGTTTTCACTGCTTTTTGGTTATTGGAAACATTCTATTTATTAACGACAAGTGGGCACAAAGTTAAAAAAAGCATAGGTTTAAGAAAGCTTTGCATTATATTGTTTTGCAAATGAAAACAGTTTTGGTGGTTCAAGCTTCATAGCCCTGCTGTGTAGCGTTAAGTCAGAAGTCCATTATTATATTATTATGTTGCTAATGGTTTAAGCTCTGAGATAAAATTTGAGGGTGGAGTTTTAGCAGCATTTTGTTGCATTCCCATGTGAAGGTTAAAGATTTGTCTTTGCTTTTTAACTCACTTTCAAGGCACTTATCATACATTATTTTTAATATATCCTGGGGCTAATGTAATTATAAAATTACAGTATTGATATTGTTAAAGGAAACATTAAAAAACGGCAAAAAATAGTCAATGACTATACTTTTCAAGTCATGAACTGGGCTGTCAAACTGTAAGACAACTGACAGAGCAAATCATGTTTTAAGTTTATAATAATTTTTTTAAATCCCAACAGAAATAATGAATTGTCCTGAAAGTCTGACATCGTTTGGCTTTGTTCATAAAGAAGCTAGATAATCATCATGTTTCTTACTCTATATTTGCTTAGAGGCTACATTTATTTTCTTGTCTCCAGCTACAGTAAATACAAGCTATTTGATTTTTTTTAGTAATAAAGCCTCTTTAGCCTGTCGTGAAGTAACAAAGAAAAAAAATAGGCCACTTTCTCAGCCTGTACCCATTTATGAGTGAAGTGTAGCCATGTGTAGAGCATGATGATGAGTAGAGAGTATACTAGGCTGCAGAAAAGGGGTCAGTGCACACAACTGCATGGTGATTCCACGCAATCCCACATGAAGCCTAGAGCCATGCCATGCCACATTCTCATCTTCTCTCAATTTACAGAGATAAGAGACAAGAGGAGGAGAAGGAGGAGGAGAGGGAGAGACAGAGTATTAAAAACATGGAGTATATTAGTACATGTAATATCTATACACAAAGTAATGTTTTAAGAGATATGATTTTAAACGTCAGAGTTGCATATTCAGTTGGCCAGTCCACTAAACAAATTTTTAGTATATATTTTGGTACATTTTTTAGACCTTTTATAATGTCTACTACAGTTTATTTCTTCCCCACATTTCCCTGTCCCTTGCACTGATAAGCCATGCTTACCTTTTGGGGGGGGTTTAGGATTTCACCCATTTTTGGGGAATTTGTGTCCAGAATGTTTTTTCTGTGTAAATAATGGTCTGACAATATTCAATAAATTGTACATATTTTCAAATGTAACAGTTACTCCTAAGTGTTCAATACATAAGCACAGAGTTGCATAATGAGTTAACAATAAATAGCAAATTAATTTACATTAATTAACTATGAATTTTTAAATTCCCACGGCATTTGGATGCCATTATTTTTTACAATTAAAACTGTACATGTTACACTGGGCCCCATCTGGGGTTGTTCCTGCCCTTGTGCCCAGAGTTGCCGGGTGGGCACCGGCTGGGCCGCGACCCCAAGTGAAATAAGCGGAAAAGATAATGAATGAATGAATGAATGAATGTTACACTGGCTCATCCTTATTAGGTTTGATGAACTGTGGTTGAAAAGCACTATAATAAGATTATAATTAAATTTCTATGTATCAGATAATACTTCATATAGTAACTTTACTTGTGTTGGATTTATCAACCCATTTAATTTATAGTTATAATATGTACTACACCCAGTGCTTTTCTTATTGAGTCATTTTGAGTCATGGCATATTTGTATGAATATATGTGTGCTCAATATCAATGTACAATATAGATTGTTGTAAATGAAGAAACACCTGCTGCAGATTTTAACCCGGACTTTGTTATCCTTTGCTACTGATTCCACAGCAACACACTTTAAACATTAAAAGGAAAAGGCATAAAAGCCCGTTATTAAGCCCCACTATAAGTGAAAGCGATAGATTGTGACTGATTATGTTGTGTAGTTGTAGTATTTTATTTGCCTTAAAGGAATTGATGAATGATGAATTTAACCGTACAGTTGCAGCCGACCCTCGGTCACTAGATGGACAATCAACCTCCGCACATCTCTGTCCTTCCTCGATGCGATCCACTGAGTATTTCGGCAGGATAGTGGAGTAGCTTGCCATTGCTTTCTCCACCCCTCCCCATTTATCCGGGCTTGGGACCGGCGTGCAACT
>JAUZSU010000657.1:77358-93567 GCA_034780255.1 Parotocinclus maculicauda
CAGATTAAACTTTTGATCTGTCATCTATGTTCTATTACGAATAAAATATTGACATTTGCCATCTCCCCATCATTGCATTCAGTTTTTATTCACAATTTGTTTAGTGTCCCAATTTTTTTGGAATCCGCTTTGTAATACTTAGTGTAATAGTGTAGAACCGTATGCCAGCAATGTGTATAATAGCTCCAATCCCATTGCATTGACATAAAAAAGGCAGAGGATATTTTTTAAAGGAAACAAAAGCCTTAGTACATAATTTACAGCACATGCCTGTAGTCAGTTAGAAGACAGTTAAAAAAGTGCAGTTAAAAAAGGAAATATCCTGTTGGAGGAAATAGGGAGTACAGTACAGAAATCAAGGCTGTGTGATCTTCCTGATGTTTGATTTTTGTGAATGTTTGTGCCTGTGTGGATTTTATATACCTTTATCATGTGAATAAGGCCAGTGCAAAGCAAAGTCATGCAAAAAGTAGCAACACCTGCATTGCTTACACTGGTTGTTAAGCACTAGAATAAAATTTTTTGCAATATGCATAACCAAATGCTGGAATAATGAGCCATCTGCATGTGTGGTCCCCTCCTCCGAGATGCCAAGAACAGCACCATCTGGGACACAGCTACCAGCTGTTTTCTTTCTTATTACATGTTTATTAAAAGCTGGAGTCATATCCTAAAAAAGAATGGGAAAACATGGAGGGCTATGGGTGGCAATCTTCTCCATTGCCATTAAAAAAGGAAGTGGTGTTTGAGTCTTTTTTCCAACCGCCTGCAAATCAAACAAAATGTGTCTGTATAGAATATAAACTGCAGCTATTTTTTATCATGTTCTGGAAACATTCTCCAACCACGAAAATAAAATAAATAATAGAAGAAAGACAGGAAGAATGGTCACTGGACTGGAATAGACTGTTTTAAACTGTATATTGTAAATATAATAAACAATAAACATATTAATGAGCAAATGATAATCAGAAATGAGCTTATCTGTGTTTCTTGACAATGTTATTATTTTATTTATTTTAATCACCTTGGGAATATTCTGTAGTTTTGCATATTCTAATGCCTCCTCACAATCTCACTGTAGGTTAATTTTTAGCATTATAGTTTAGTATTCATAAAATAAAATGGCTGTTAAATAGGCTATGTATATGTGCTTACTGTAACTTAGAAGATAAACATTTATATCACAAATCAAGTAAATGCATTTGTCATTAGCAGCAAAAACATCTGATTGCACTTCCGATATTGGCAGTGTTTAGACTCTATAAAAGTGATGATTCACTGCTGATTAGTTGTATGTAGTCCAAACATTTAGGCTCTTTATAAACAGATTTGTACAAATGGTCCTTGTTGGCTCAACAATTCATACGAAATCAACATTTACTCACACTGGAGCTTTCATTTTTCAGACTTCCTCAACTCACATCAGTCACCATATTAAGAAATGCCCAGATATTAAAAATCATAAACATTATTACTATTTCAAAGACAAAGTAGTTAATAGAAGAACATAGTAGCAGAGCTACATAGTGCTAGACTAACCAGGCAGACAAACACACAAGTCTAGAATACAGTTCTTTACTTAAGTAAAAGTACACTCTTCACAAAAAATGTGGATATTTAATTAAGGGATATTTCATTTTCATTTTTCATCCCCTCATGTTTGTGAGTAGTATACAAAGTATTTAAAACCTAAAGAGTTTTTTAAAAGGATGTCTATTACTGAGGGCAAAAGGGACACATGCAGGACACCGAGGGTATATAACGTACCCTTATAATTTGTACAGCAACTACATGAATCATCTGCAAAAACATACAGAGACGGCGTTGAAGAGCTAGCTTAAAAAGTGTGCTGTAGCTTCTGCACTAGAAAATTCAAAACATTATAGGGGTTAATAAGAAAACACAATTATCAAGAAATGTGGACTTGCTTATCTGCTGCACTTCCTCCCGTTCTTGTTTAAGCTCTCTAGTATGGCATGCTGACTCAAATATGCTTGTATGTTTAAATGAGTCCTAAAATCTTTTTCACAGCCCGTAAGTGTCTACAATTTAGAATATATTTTGAGACACACAATGTTTTAAATATGCTTTTAAACAATGAAGGATTTAAACACATGAAAATTCCTGTATGAACAAAACTTAATTTTATTTGTTAATAACCATCCAAGTGTGTAAAATGTATACAAAATGTGATTCAAAACATGTGAAAAGCACATAGATTTTAGATGAGCTTTAAATCCTTCAAAATGAAATCAAGTTAAATCAGAAAAAAAGTTAGGACTGAAATATGTCAAACCCCTTTTAGTCTTTTCGATTTAAATGTTATCTTACACATTTGTTGACAAACTAGAGATCCTCTGGCCATCTTTGCTCACCAAAGTCAAGCTTTTCCAGTATTTGCTGCTTTTGTACCAAATCATGATTATAATCACCTGTGTAAAATCACAGCATTATTATTTGTTTTAATTGTGTTGTAGATCTGAAATGCACTAATGGATGTTTAATACCATTTAAATTAAGGGAACCAGACAAAGCATGAACTATCTTGGGTTCATACTGTCTGCAGTAATATAATAAGCTTTTTTAAAAACAAGCATTTTTCATATTGTTCCAACTTTTTGATTTGGGGTTGTAATATTTATCATTTTCAGTCATGTATACCACTTCTGAAGATGTTTTTCTTTAACACTTTTAATGAGCTG
The DNA here is from genome assembly GCA_034780255.1 of Parotocinclus maculicauda. Lineage (NCBI taxonomy): Eukaryota > Metazoa > Chordata > Actinopteri > Siluriformes > Loricariidae > Parotocinclus > Parotocinclus maculicauda. The sequence goes on from JAUZSU010000657.1 coordinate 80,064, forward strand.
TAAAACAAGCCAAGTCTAAACTGAAAATAAGCAAACAGAGGTACCCAGAACAAGTCCACGAGATACCTTAGGAGCAAAAGTTCAAATGAACCAGGCTTCAACTGAATAACATTCATAAGAGTCCCTGTCTAGTAGAGCATGAATAAAATTAAACAGTACGTGTATATAAGACATTGGATGTAAGGTATAACATTGTGAACAGGATTCCAAAAATATGCTTTGGTTTATAAACCCATGTTCCAAACCCCAGTCTATTCAGAATCACCATTACAATGCAGCTGTTTGAACACAAACTGGCCATTTATGCACAGCAAGCTAAAGTACTGAGTACCTGTCAGTTCAACATATTCCTGATTATGTCTGGCAGAAGTGCATTCTACCCCTTGCAACTGTCAACAAATTTCCAAAAGCCTGAGCCAGATGTGGCAGCAAAGCATTCTGTTCTTGATGGACATGAAAGTAGCAGTTCTAGAAGCATCTATCACCAGTCATGTCCACACATGCAAGTAGACAGGTCAGGGCTGGACAGACACTGACAAACCTGAGAGTGGACACACTGTCGCTTCAAAACATGTCATCGTGAGGTAACATCTGATGGGCAGAAGCATCACCTTAGTGCAGTATGTGCAGGGATAGGAAGAAGTAAAAGTGGGTGTGTGGGTTGAGACTGTGATGTGGTTCAGATGTCTATGTGGCAGGGCATAAACAATTAGAATCATCAGTGTCAAAGAATAATCTCTGTATGCCATTATGACAGACACACTGATGCTTCTGTGTCTCTTGTTCTCAAACAGATGCTATACACTTGGACACTTTCCATTCAGTCTTAATACAAATTTGTCAAATCACCTAAATCTCTGCAATTAGAGAATGGGCTCTAATTTTGTCTCAATTTGCTAGTATAAATTGCTGGACATGATGCCAGTTGCTAATAGGGTTGGGCAGCTTTTCTTAATATTGACAACACTTTATTCAAAAAGTACTCATACAGCTGTAATTTATGTAGCCAAAAGTTTGTGAACCTCCAAAAAGCCAAAACAAGGGTATTGGTTGAGTATGTCCCACTCATACCTCATTTTGGAAGGATTTTTGCTAGATTTCAGAACATAACTGTGAAGCTGGGCACTGATGTTGGACAATTTCCTGCCTTAAAGTTTTCATTCCTATTCCAATGGTTTGATAAAGTTAAGATCTATGTTGTGCGCAAGACAAAGTTGGCATACCATTAATTTATCTACTTTTAGGGGGGCAGGGCAGAAATTTTGCCCATGGTCTGACCTGTTGGGGAGGTGGAAACCTATGAAAGGGTCATATTGAGAGTCACTATGTCACATTCTATCTACATAAGGGCCAGGGAAACATAAGTGCAGGTGTGTGCTTTATTTACACAAATTATGGTGCAGTGGAGCTAAAACAAAAACAATGGCTCAACACATCCATGATAAACAGGGACAACATCACAAACTATGCCTATACTAATGATGCAAATATACAGCAGAAGGCGTGGCCACAAGGCTAACAAAACACAGGAACTAGGAACATACAAGTAAAAGGCTAATATAAAAAGACATTCAAAATACACAAGACAAGACTAAACCTACAATGAAAACTTTGAGACAGAGCTTAAATATACAAAGAACAGAACCAGCCAGCGTTAAGGTTGCTAACAATGTTAACACAAACAGTGAAATGCTAATACAAACAACACTAATACAAACAGCCAGTGGGTTACTACACACTGGTAATACTAACAAGCAATGACCACAGACATACTGACACTAACAAACACAGCTAACACAAGACCACAACAAAAACAAGACAAGACTTTACAAACACGAACATACAATGCTATCAGGATCAGACATTGTTATGAAAGCAATACTAATACAGGAAAGTTAATAGGACACAGACACATACAAGACATAAAGAGAGCCAATAAACAAGATATGATATACAAACCAGGCAAAGAGCAGGAAGTCCAACAGGAGCCCAAAAAACCCAGGATTGTTAAAAGGCCAGACAAAGAAGTGAAACAGAGCGAGGGTATTTATAGGCAGGTCACAGTAGGCTGTTGAACAACCTGCTGTGGAAGGAGAAAAGGGTCAGAGAGGAGCTCTCCAGTCTACCTCATCCTGGTGCACTGAAGTTGTCATTTTACTGGAATATTTTTCCTGTCAAACAACTACTAATTGAATAACAATTAAAAAACATAGAACATTAATTAGAGAAGGTATTCTCAAATGATTGGTCCTTATTGGTTTCAGTCCCAGTTTGATCCAGATTTGTGCCTGTTACCACCTTTCAAGACTTTCCCTTACCAAAATGATAACGCCTAAATTTATGGCAATGCTTCTGAAATCACAAAAAGTCATACCACTTCAATATACATATAATTTCAAATTACATACATCCTCATAAATTGTTAATTAAAAATAATCACACTCCTGGTGTGTCATTGCACACATAAGGGCATATTATTAATGTAATAAGATTTATCACTAACAGAATTTATTCATCTACAAAACGTTACATCTTGTTTTGGGAGTCACACTTGCCATGGTGGCAGCGATATTGTGCTCAGGGCCAAATCACGCTGAATTAATTTTTTTATTCTTGTTTTATTAAGTTTCTGTTGCATATTCCACATAAATCACATAGTTCACTTTGAACCCACATTTTATGATTGTGTGGCTTGTAGTTGTAATTCTGTGGAGGTTTGTTTGCCTGTTCTCCATTTTCTTGTTTAAGCCTTCCAGTATGACTCTACAACTTAAAAATCTGCATTAGATTTGTTTTTAATAGAGCAGTATGTGTTTAAGCATTGCCAGACTGAGTGTTATTAAAGTAAAATGCAATATATGGACAAAAGTATTGGGACTTCTACACCTTACACCTACAGGAGTTTTTTTTTATGAAATCCTGTTCAAAATTTATAGGCAATAATATAGAGTTTATCCTCACTTTAGAGATATAACAACCAAACTCCAAGCTCAACCAAATTTATAGGAGTATCTCCATAAAGATTCCTTTATGGAGCTTGTTTTGTATGCTGGGGTACAGTCATGCTACATCAGAAAAGGGCATTTCCCAAACTGTTCCATCAAAGCTAGAAACATATTATTGTCCAATATGTCTTGATATGATAAAGCGTTAAGGCTTCACTGGAACTAAGGGGCCTAGGGCCAACCCCTGAAAAGGAACCCCCCAGCATTGCACCCTCCTCCATCCAACTTTACAGCTGGCACAATGCAGTCAGAAAGATAACGTTCTCCTTAAATTCGCCAAACCCAGACTAGTTCATTAGACTTCCAGATAGAGAAGCATGACATGTCACTTCACAGAACATGTTTCCATTGTTTCAGAGGACAATGTTGGCATTCTTTTTCCACTCCATCTGATGCTTGCATTGTGCTTAGTCATGTAAGGCTTGCATGCAGCTACTCAAGTATGGAAACCCATTCAATGAAGTTTAGGATGCACAGTTTTGACGCTGTTATTAATATGAGATTAGGTTTGGAACTCTGTAGTTACTGATTTTTATCCACTATGCTCCTCAACACCTGGTCTGTCACAACTGTGGCTGAGTTGCTGTGGTTCCTAAATGCCTCCACTTTTCAATAATATCACTCACAGTTGATCATGGAATATTATGGAATATCTAGCAGAGATGACATTTCAAAAACTGATTAGGTGCTTGATTTTGTGGCAACAAGATTAAATTAAACACCTGTACTCAATGCTTAAGAAGTGTACTCTAATATCTGCGTGACCCTGGGATTTACCGTAACCTTCTTGCTGTGAAGCAGCGGGTGGTATTATGTACCTGACACTTTTTTTTAAGGAATCCAAAAATTCATTGACAGATAGTATTTGCAACATGGAAGATCAGTCAGATAAATAGAGTGAATGTGAACCAGTTTAAGTAGTTATAGATGAGAGAGAATATACAGGTAGTGTGAGAGAAACAAAAAAGTACTACTTAGGATAAGCACATACACTTCCAAACACCATTCACAATAAGCAAAGGAATCCATTTTTATATTTTTATTACTTTTTATTTTTATTTCCTATTGCCCTAATTCATGATAATTTTTAAAACCTCAGACACTAAAATGAATGGACATTGGTTGGCTGCTCGTTAAATGGAACTTACCTTTCTACTTAGTCTTTTACTTTGAACAATAAATCAATGGAAACAAAGTTAAGTACTGTATTTCCAGAACTGCCTTAAAGGTACAAGGTATATACAAAATTCAAAAGCAAGTAGGGTAACCTATATTTACACATATGTGTGTGCAGGTTGAGTGTTTAAAATCAATCACAAAGCCAAGTGACAGGGGCATTTATCATCAGTGCAGGCTAATGGGTTAATGCAGCCTACAAACTGAGTCCAGCGCAGCCCTGCACAGTGTGTGTGCTTGTATGAGCCCCGTCGTGTGTGTCAATCCTCCTGTGGAGACTTGTACTTAAAGCAATGTGTTTCCAAATCAAGCATGAATAATTAAGCAATTTCAGCAGGTCGCTGTAACGATAGATTACATGAGAGGAAATGGATCAAGTGCCACCTGCATGGATTGTCACCAAATAAGGTGAACGTTTGATTATTTTATTATTTAAAAACAGATTTTTACTTTTAACATAATGTGCAAACAAACCTTTAAATCAATCAAGTTACAGCAGGGTCACGAATAGAATCTAACATCGCTGCAGTGGTTCAGTTAGTCTATTTTCAGTCTAGTAGCTTTTTGTAGCTCTGCATATACTCATAGCACACAAAGTTTTTACTTGCCCATTCTTAGACTATTTCTTCGGTTTCAACCAATTTATTGTTTATATTCTTGTGTGATTTGGTCATTAGCTTTATTGCATCATCCACCTGCTATGAAGCTTCAGGTCTTGGACTGCCGTCGTGTAATAAAATTCCACTGATACAATTTGAGTGCGTTGTTCCTTTAATGACTGCAAGCTATCCAGGCCCTGAGGCAACAAAGCAGTCCTGAACCATGAAGCGCCCTCCACCGGGATTCATAGTTTAATGAGATTTTGTTTTTTGTGCACATTCTTTCAAACTTAGCACGGTGCATTTTTGCAAAACAGATCACATTGTTTCATCTATCTAAATATTACTTTCACAGAAGGTTTGAGTGGCCTTTTAAATCTGAGATATACAGCAGTTTTTAAAGAGCAATGTTTTTTTTAACACCGTTTCAATGTTTTTCTTAAAGTGAACAGATGAGCAACGACTTGACCAGGTTCCACAGATTCCTGCAGTTCTTTTGCAGCAGTGGGTGTAACACATACATGGAAGTGAGTTGTCATATTTCACAGATCTGGTGTCAGCTGTTAAAACAGGACATAATTAATCCCGTATGTATGCATGTACTATATGTGATACTATTTAGATTGAATAAAGCACTACACAAAATAAATGTGAGTAATAATTCATAATTAATTCCTTTATTAACTTCACTAACCACTTCCTGGTGAAGATGAGCTTGGAGCCAGTCCATAAACAAATGCAACAAAATAAATAACTTCTTCAAAAAACGTCTTAAAAAAGAATGCTTTCTTGACGTAAAAGCAGTCTCAAAACTGCTTCAGAAGTATCTACGTTCAAATCCCTAATTGAGTAAATCTATGACGACACTAAAAAACTCTATGTTATAAATAAATGTCCCTAAATGTTATAATAAAAAAATCTTGGGAGGACTAAGACTCAAAAAGGGACCTGACAGAAACTAAAATATAGTCATTTATAGACTTAAAGATAATACAAATACGATAAAAATTTTAAGATCTGGTAAGAAATAACTTTCTTAAAATACACAATTGTGCTTAACATTAATAGAACTTTTGATTGCTTAATATAAAATAGCCTGTATCTTCAGAAATAAGTGGGTATGTAAAAACTCTACCAATATAATATCTTAATAGCGTGTCCAAATACGTTCAACAAAATAGGTGACCTGTCAACAAAAGTGCATTATTTCAAAAAAGAAATAAACAAAAAAGTAGAATATGACAGGGACAAGTTTAGACACCCTTCAATACTTGAATACAAGAATGACAGCCTACAAACATTTATTGTAGCCATCTGTATGTTTCCGGCACCTGTCTGCTGGTAGTTTTTTTTTTACTCTTCCATTGCAGTTCTCTAAAGTGTGTGAATGTTTGTAGGGTTCATTGTACCAAAAGCAGATTTCAGCTCTCTTAAAAGATTATCAGTTAAATTAAGATCAGAACTTACTGATCACCAGTTAACCATTCTTGTGTACGCTTGCATCTGTGCTCCCAGTCGTTATACTGCTGTATGACCAATTTTCTTACACTGGGGAGCACATTTTTCTCTAAGACAAAGAGCAGCAAGGCAGCATTATGAAGCTGGGCGACTCGTTTCTCCGGAAGCTTAATTTACAATTAATAATTGTTTAAGTTATCCACAATAACTTTTTCTCAGTGAAGATCTCAGCTGTGGTTATCAAGTTTTCCCTGATTTTTACATCTGCAGTACTTTATTCTTAGAGGAAATAAGTTCCTACCAGTCCTAAAATGTTTAGTAATGACAGCCAACCAAAAGAAATCCAGGAACTGAATTTTCTTGGCTTTCAAGCTTAGCAGTTAGCATTATCAGCTATTGGCCCAGTAGAGTAAGTCTACTGCATTTACTTTACACTAAATTGGATACAATTTCAACACTTTATTTGCTGTGTACTAGGCTCCACTATGTAGTGTAGACCTAAGCTCCTCAGTTCACGCTATATTTAACTTATGATGGATTTGTCAGAACATATCCCCATCGTAAATCAGGGAGCACTTGCATGCAGGGAGCATGAATGCATATAATGCTTATATAGTGTAGATATTATGGGGTTCTGAAACAGATTCATTCAACGTACATTAATCCATATGGGAAAAAATTAGCTCAGTTTTTTGGTGCTCAGCAGGCCTTCTGGAATGAAATAACAACGAGAATCAAGGTACATAGTGTACTTAATATTTGATGGTTCCCATAATATTGACCACAACTGTACAGTGGATATCAAAAATCTAAGACCACTAATGCAAAGTCTATAATTTTGTATTTTTCTTGAACATGTTTTTCATTACAAATTGCATAATTAGCATAACAGCTTGGTTGAAAAGTTGAAAGAATACATACATGTCATAATTCATTAGTATCTGGTATCCCCTGCTGTAATGACAATGTACACTTGATGTCATAGACTCAACATGTCATTCTTATTTCCATGTATTATATTTATTTTTTACAACTTGTACGCAATGAAGTAAGTGCATTACACATATTTGGAGCTTCAGAGACAACTATTATGGACAATATAATTCATAAAAGGATATAGAGACTATATGGAATGATAATATCTGAATAAACCTTTAAGCTTCATATCTTGGTAGCTGTAAGAAATGAAACACAACTACAGTATTTCTCTCAGTGCAGATGAATTTTCTTCCTTAATGTTATTTATTGTCATTAATGTACACACTGACATGAGTTACTGAAACTGTATTACACAAGAGTGGACTGAGATCTTCACATTCAACCCGACAAGTAATTTCATGGTACTCTGGAGCAAAACAAACACAGCGTTACAATTATAAATAACTGTTCACATATATGCAAGAGAAAAGGTCACTATTCAATGCAGACTTGACAGCCAGAGCAATATTTGTAAATTGCAAAACAGAGGCAGGAGCTTCTGTCATTTTACATTAAAAGAGCATTTATTGTGCATTTAAATCAAACTGCAATTTTGGAAGGGCATTTAAAAAACTGTACAATAAAGCTTCAGTGACATACACTCTAGCCAAGTTTTACAGTATCCAAAAACTGTAACTAGTTTGCTGTAAAATTGAATTGCATTCATTGGAATTACCACAAACAAGGCTTGCACTGAATTTTTCAGGAATTTAAAGTGCCATGGCTAGCTATTTAATTCCTCTCATGGTTTCTAGTTTTAATTAGGCTATATGTATTAGATTTTCAAATTAAGCATCTGCTGTTAACAATCTGCATATGTTGTTGTTCTGCTTTGAAAATTGCAAGTCTCAAAACTTCAATCACCGCCTGTCAGTCAAATTTGGGCTTTGAATCAGAAGCAGGTTCAGATTCCCCAGGCCTTGGCTCTTTCATCATGGAGAGCACATTTTAATTAGTGCACCAGCGTTTGGCCTTGTGTGGCTGATTTGCAATGAAACTAAACAGCAAAAAAAATGTAATGTAAATGAGGCCTTTGTTGCCTTTACTGAAAACAATTGCAAAAAATGTCACTTTTTGTCATCCTCAACATGCATTTGGAAGCTTATAAGATAAACTGTATATATATATATATATATATATATATATATATATATATATATATATATATATATACTAACTACATATATTTCAGTATTTATATACTTATATTTATATACTTATATGTTTCAAGGTAATGATTATGTCCTGGAACATGACTCCAGCACAAGTTAAAGTAACTTATATAATGTAAAAAGGTGACTGGTGAATAAATGTTAGAGCATAAAAGCAGTATGATGTTTTATACTAGCAAATTTGTTAGTATGTTTCTACTTTGTAAATTGCAAGTCTCAAAACTCAAAAGTATGTTTCTAATAGTAAGAAAAGTAAGATTTTTTTTATACAGCATGATTATAATACAGGTGGTCCACCGGTTAGTCGAGGACACGACTTGCGCCAAACCAATTATACGGCGCTATTCCTAATAAATTCATAATAAACCTGGTTTCTACATTAGATGCAGAACCAAAGCTATTACATGTAGGTACGGGACGGTCGGCGCAATCAGAGACTGCTTTTTGTTATTTTTCTCCCTGTGGAGCCAGGTTTGGTGCAGTAATACACTAAGGTGAGTGTGAGGACTGCATGCGTGATGTCAGTGTGTACTCTGTTCTCAAGTTTTCCTGTGCTTTGTGTTATGATTGTGTATTTGCTGTAACCTTTTGCCCTTTTATTATGGCTCCCAAGCGTAAGGTTGATTTTACAGTCTAAAGTTGATGGCAGTGCATCGAAGAAAAGGAAAGCCGTCATGATGGAAGTGAAATTAGACATAGTGAAGCGTTTAAATAAGAAAGAAACTCCAGGGTTTAGTGGATCGACTGTAGCCATCGTTCTAAAAGATAAGGAACGCATTCTTGAACATGTGAAATGAGCGGCTACTATAAAACTGATCATTGTAGCAAAGCAGCGCAGTAGTAGAAATGTTAAGAACCGAGATACAATGAAAATGCACTTACACCATGCTTTAGGAACGGATCTGTGTTGTAACCCGGGGACTGCCTGTAGTGTAAATCTGCTTTAACTGCCATAGTCTTAAAAATGCTAAAATGCAAATACACTGTACAGCACTGCCCAAATATAATGTTTCATTATACAGTGCTATCTGAACTATAATTACCATATTTTATTTAATACTTATAACAGATTGCTATGTTAATTCCTTATATAGGTACATTACTGTTTTCGAGAAATGAATTTCCATGACATTATTCCAAAGTTGAGCATTGTGTTTTTAGCGGTATCTCTGATGCAATTATGTATTGTCTGCACGCTATTTTCGTGTATCCCCTATTCATTTACACCATGGCTCCAAAACTCACCCAAAGTAATAATAGTGATGCTAGCAGCAAAAAACAACGAAGGAGAATTGATATTGACTTGAAGAGAAGATAATAAGACTACATAAAGGAAGAAGAAATGTAAATACAAACACGCATGATCTTGGGATGCACAGTAAATGTTTCAAGTTTTATAACAAATACAAAAATATGACGTCCTGTGCTATATGTTTTCATATTGTGTTTTAATATTTTTTTTAAATAAAAGACTATGTAAAAAATATTTAATAAATAATCTATAATACTTGCAGGCCCAGATTTTCCCATGGTACAGTAGCTTAAAAGACTGACTTTGATTATGGTAATATCTAGCCAATGTCCTTTCAGTCAGTGTCCTGTTACGTAAAGCAGATGTTAAACGGTGCACACCTGTGATAAAATAAATTGGTGTTTATAATAGCAAAGCTGTAATAAGATGTCGTATTAGTGTATTAAGTGGTAATAGGTTTGAACAAGAGAACAGTATATGTGTATATAATAGTGAAAAACTAAAGGATGGCTATGACAGTGGCAAAGCAGTTATAGATTGATTAATCGTGAATGGGTAATCATAAATATTGTAATAATGATGTTTGTGTTTGTGAAAAGTGATAGGATATTCATAATACTAAAAAACATTTGGACCTTTAATAATTGTTATAATAACAGTAGGAAGTGGTAAAACTTTTCTAATAGCGAAAAGCAGTATAGATGTAGAATAGGACACCAACTTTGGAATTTTATAATAAACCAAAATGCACATTCAGCAGAAACTGTACTCTGAATCTTGAATTTTTCCAGACAAGTTTTTTTTTGTTATTTGGCTTCTTTAACATTGCTATTGGCATCAGTGACCATCTCAGCAACACACACAAGGTTATATCAATATGCATGTTCATCTCAAAACTAGTCATATACACACAAGTCAATGCCAATTTATAGGCAACAATTAACCTAACACACATGCCTTTGGACTGTGAGAGGAAACCAGAGTACCCGGAGTAAACCCACGCAGACACAGGGAGGACATGAAGAATCCACATAGAAAGGACCCAGGCCGCTCCACCCTGGTGTGAGGCAAAGGTGCTACCCACCATGCCGCCCCGTCCAGGCAAGCAATATACATTAGTTTACTCTCTCTGTGTGATTGTGCAATAGTATAATACTTTTTTATTCACTTTCAATAAGTCATTCAATAAATTACAGGATTAAATACTTTATTATATAATAAGCTACTTTGCACAACTGTAGTTTTATATTTTCAAGTGTTTTTAGCATATTTTAGGTATACTACATATTACAATACTCTCTGGCACTCAGCAGTGCGTGATGTAGGAAGTCACATGGCGGGAGTGATAAGCATTGGGAAATGTAGTGAGCAAATGGTGTGGTCGTGGTCATGTTTTAAACATGTTTAATGTATCCTGTGCTATGAAATATAGATTATATATTAAACTCAGTTAACAACAAAGTTAACTTACTATGGATTTGTCAGAACATATCCAAATCATAAATCAGGGAGTACCTGTAGAGTAAAAGCAGTAGAATGTTCATAAAAGTGAAAAACAGTACGGTGCTCATAACAGTCAAGAACGGTAGGTCATCTACAATAGTGAAAAGTGGTGTGATGTTCGCAATATTAACAATGCAGTGTTGTTTTTTTATAATCGTGTAAAGGCAGTAAGGTGTTTCATGATAATGTAATTGCAGTGTGATGATAATAATAGTGAAAAAGTGTGAACATGTTTATAATAGTGAATATGGTGGTTTGATGTTGAAAATACAAAGAAGGTGTAAGAGCAGTAGTATGCTTTTCTGATTGCTCGTTTTTTATCATTCTAATGAGGATTCACACAGAAACTAATCCACAGAATTTGCTCACTTGCTTTTATGCTACACTCTGTTGTCATATGTCTATTTGTCATGCATCTAATTTACATACAAGGGAGCTCCAAACATGAAGGCCCAATGAGTGACCACACTAATAACTTATCAGTGGAAAAAGGTCATCTGAAGTGATTAATCTTGTTTCTTTTCAATTATTATGATTACTTATGTCATCGTTTAACCTTTTACCTGAGGAACTGCTCCAGGATGTAGTTTGGGAAGAAGAAAAGAAATAAAGGCCACATGCATTTATGTGGCCGTTCATTTAATACCCATCTGAACATTGTTGCGGACCATGTAATGACAATATTCTTTTCACATTTTGTGGGGAATGTAGCTTCCACTCCCTAAAAATATAGTTCCAAGAGTACATTTGCTCTTGGATCTGATACCAGTCTATTGCAGGGCTGGACGGTGGTCACTTTCGCCAGGGGATGATCCCTGGATGATGTCTGCATGTGATAAATTAACATTCACAATATTCCCAAAATATCTTGTATTGTTCCTTAATGCTTGGCTTTCTTTGCTTCAAGTGCTATGTTAAATATTCAATGGAGTCTATGTCAGGTGACTGTGGAGCAAGGTTCATACTAGTATTCCTGAGCATATTTGGTCTTCAAGTAGTTGTTGCAATGCGTTTAGGTATTTGGGATCATCATTAGTCCTTTTCCACAAAAAATAAGCATTTTCACTAGAGGTCTCAGGCTTTGGCCTTCACAGTATGTTTGTAGTTATTCTGTATTTGTGGATTCAAACCTCATTTGTTCTTATGAGGTGTTGTAATGGTTGTCCTGAATTACTTAGAAAAGCACCACTGTTTACAGTATATTGGTTCAATTTGACAAAACAGATGAAATAGAAGGACAACAAGCAACGTCTCTGACAAAATCATTGGCTCTTGTCTTCTGCACTGGACTATTCGATCCATCAAAGAAAAAAAAATATTATTTAAATGGGAAGCAATTACTTAAATGATGTTGCAGACCTGTGAACAGGTTTGAATGTGAGTAAATGTGTGTAGAATATGCAAGGGGAATAAGGATGCTGTTAGTATTTCTGTATGTACATGTCAGATATCTGTCACTACACAGAGCTTTTGTACACACAGCCTGTTAAAGCTGTCAGACAGGTGAGGCCAAAGTGAGAGCTCAATATTGATTGATGTCCTGAGTTCATTTCAAGTTCAGAGGAGGTCTCTCCCATCATGCCACACTGATTGGCATCCACATGGCTGATATCAGTTGGGGGAACAAGAGAGGAGGAGGAGAATGAGAACTGTAATCTACAATAATGTCATTGCATAATGGATTTACAAAGATGGCATCATATCTCTGTATGACAGCGGTATCATTTAACACACAGTTATAGGTGAAGGGCTGGGCGACGACTGAGGTCATGCATATCCTGTGAGGAATGCCTGAGTCATTTGTTAATTTGTGCCCTTAATGATCAGAGATGGTGAGAGGTTGGGACACAGAAACCGCAGGACAGCAACAAGTACTGTGAGCTGGGCATGTGTGGCTTTTTAGCAATAGACCTCAGTAATACAGCACAGCATTGTTCATGGTACAGTGAAACCTCACAATTTGAACTTAATTGGTTCTGGGCTGCTGTTAGAATTCAGATTTGTTCACTAATTCAAAGTGTTCTAAATCCAGACCACTTCAGACACATTCTGGCTGGGTCATGCATGTTTTACTAATCCTCAAAGTTGGAATTTTTGCTTGAATTCGGGAAAAAAAACTTCCAGGGTTTTACTATACTCAGATTTGGACTTTTTTGTGCAAATTATTTACTCTGAGCACTAATGTAAAGGAATAATTTCTTCCCCAAATTGAATTTCCTTGATGTACAGTGGTGTGAAAATGTGTTGCTCATATCCTGTTTTTTGCATGTTTCGGAACATCAATCCAATTTAAATAGTAGTCAAAGACAACACAAGTAAACACAAAATGCAATTTGTAAATGAAGGTGTTTATTATTAAGG
>JAUZSU010000657.1:93667-110898 GCA_034780255.1 Parotocinclus maculicauda
AGGTCAGAAAAGAGCACGTAGTTTAATTAACTGAATTTTCTCAGCGTAGTAACTTGTAAACCTTTCCTACCAACTCTGGTTTGTCTCCTCTTTTTTATTACCCCCTCTAAAAAGGGGTTTGCAAGATATCAGGTAACTAATATCAGAAGACAAAATAACACTAAAATATAATAAAAAGACAACCTCTATGCTTATGCCAACTTCCACTTGGTATGAGCAAATTTAAAGATGCCCAAATAAACAGTTAGGCTCCACCAATGTTGATGTGATTTACAACAGTGGTGCTAGTGTTAAAAATAACGAAAGCAAAATATCTGATTTGCGTTAACGATCAAACAAGATGTAAGTTCAATTGAAATGGCAGAGTAAAGCATAGCAAGCACTGGGTGTTTTCTAAATAAACCATGTTTTTTGATGGCAGTGAACACAGCTGGTACAAGTTGATCAGATTCTCTAAGCCACCTAGTGACATTGAGACCCTCTAACCGTCCCTCATTTCCTCCCACCATCCTCTCTCTTACACACACACACACACACACACACACACACACATAGACACACACACACACACACACACACACAATGTCCCTCCCTCCCCTAAAAGTCCCTTCCCTCAAACAAAGGCTGTGCAATTATTGGGTGAACTTTTTACAAAGATTCCTAAGTGATCTTTTTACGCGCTGCGGGCCTGCTCACTGTGTAATCTGGTAAATGTGTCAGCCCTATGGAGAAATAAGCCTTCCAGAAGAGTTTCTTCATTGTTGAGGTAATTGTCTCCTCTCTGACAGGCACATTCATCAGTGGCTTAATGGTCAATCAAAAGTTGGCAGGCAGAGTGTTTTCATTCTTTCCTATCCACTACATTAGGAATACTTAATCAAAACGTCTCCCGGTAATGACCGTGAAGAGTTCATGACTGACTGATCCGTTGTCTGTGCCGATAGAAAATTAACAGCTCGGTGCAGTAGAGATGTGGGCCCACAGATAAACAAATTGTGCATTAATATTTCATCTTCAAAACCAAGATGTGCTATCAGAGAAAGAATATTACGGACCAGTGTTGTCATTTCTCTCCGCTCGCCTCTGTCCCCCTCCCCTTACCTTTATTCTTGAAGCCTTTTTGCAGCTGTAACTCATTTTGCTTGATGACTTTACTGGGGTTATAGAGAGTGACGACAAATTGATTACCTGGCAGAGCAAGAATGGAGCAGGGAGAGATGCAGGCTGACACTCATGTTATAATAATATGCTTAATGATGTGTGGAGGGGCGTACAAGGAGAGAAAGAGGTATTAAAAAAGGCCCAAGAAAAAGCAAGCAATGAGTGTTTTTTTTTTTCATTTTCAATTCTTTTGTGTGAGCCTTAAAGATATAGCGAGGCTCTGCGGGTGAAATGTTATTGTGTTATGTGTGCTTTCTGCAGCTTATCTTTTCACATTGTAAAAACGCAGTCACTTGGGGTAAAAATTACACAATTAATTTTTGTGTTGTGTCTTTGAGAGAGCCTTCCTTTGAACATCTTACATTTTGGATATACCACAAAGTGTGACAGGAACTAAAATGTATATTGCAACATTACTATCCAAAATATTATTATTATTATTATTACTATTATTATTACTATTATTCGGTATTATAACTATCCGAACGATAACGGTATGATATAACAATACAGAGATAATAGTAATGATATTAAGGAAAGACATTTATTATTATAATGCATTTATTTATGTTTAGTAGTTTCTTTTTTCCTCTTTATGCTCCCATTACTGTCCCAGAAATGCTGGGTGCAAGGTGGAGACACATAATACTACTACTACTACTACTACTAATAATAATAATAATAATTATTATTATTATTATAATTTTTATTATGTCCCCAAGTGCCCTGTTTTTTTTACAGTATTTGTATATTGTATTACAATATAGATCCCTCCCTGATAAATCCTCTATGTCTGTATTTTCATAAGCTGAGTATCAGTTGTTTTACTCATATTTTTTAAGATGTTGTCTTTTATTTATGACTGATTTTATTGTACCCTATACAATATTCTGCTTGTCCTGGTCTACCTGACACTTATAACGAGCACACCTTTTATAGCAGTATGCGGCCAACTCTTTCTATCACATATACATTCAGCATGAACTGTTTACATTGTCAAGTAAACTTGGTTTAAAAGCCTTTTAACTATATAAGAACGGGGGATAATGGTTCCTCCTACTTTCATTCAAAAACATTTGGTAAATGTGTTATAAATTAAAGAACTGAACATTCCTAGAGATAGTGATCTCATTAAGAGATTTCATTTCACCGTAACAGGCATATTACAGAAACTGCGGTTAGGACTGTGCGTTGTTTTCCAGCCTTTTCTTATCGGTGTTACAATAGCTGCTGCTTCGAACCGTTAGCCCAATTTGCTGTTAACAAGATAAATTGGAAAACAGACAAAGACATTAAGTGTTGCTGTGCCAGTAAGTGAGTGACAGCGGCTTCTGGGAATTGGCTAGCCACGGGTCCTCCTAAGTGGTCTGTTCTGGAAACATCCGAGGATCAAGGCAGATGTTGTTTGTCTGGGCTAGGTAAAAGAGGCAGTCCAGTGCAGTCATTTGCCTAAGAGCCATTTAAGCTTGGAGGGGAGAAAATGCATGGAGGCATGACGCATCTGTGTTTTCAGAAGATCTTTTAATTCCTTTTGTTTTGGAATTCCAAAAATGTGTTAAAAATCTATTTTTTCATTTGGAATTGGTTTAAGTTTAGGCTACTTAGATAAAATTGAATAAAGTGTTGTAAGTAAATAAAGGAAGGAATGTGTTTGTTTTGTGTGATGTGATTTGATCACATCGCTAATTCAAAGTTGTTGTTCTGGTACTGTTAGCCTTGATTGGTTTCAGCTTTGCTACTTCGCTGCATCCCAGCAGTTCCTCTTTTGCTTGTTTATAGCATGTTTAACTGCAGAATAGTTATCAGCTGTTATCCTGCTATGTAGCTATGAAGTCATGTTGTGTTCTCACCTCTTTTGGTTTCAAATTGGCTCTAGTTGTACGTGGTTCAAAGAGACACGATGGTACTTCATCTATGTGAGGAGATGGAACAATTGTGTAACCCGGGGGGCGCTATTTTCTCCTTGCCTGACTGCGAATATGGAGACGAAAAAGTGCCTTCCCTGATTGGTCCCGAGGCAAAAGTAGTGCTCCGTCGCACCCGTGCCACCTTGCCTTCCCTCAGAGACCTGCGCCAGTTTCCAGGCAAATGACATGATTTGATACGCTAGCGGGGGCAATTGGGCCAGCTAATGTTTCCACATGATCATCCTTGAGAAAACTAGAAAAAGGCTATTTCTTGGTAAGCTTTTTTTTGTTCCTCATTAAGTGTAACAATGGTGAGGTGATGGGAAAGACTTTATTGCGCCTGGACTAAAACTCATTACTCCCACCAGACATCTCAAGTATAAAAGAAATTTCAAAATGATGTTTTGTCCCTGTCTTCTCAGACAGCAGACTTGGGAGATTGAGGTCGGGGAAAAGACAGGCAGGAAAAAAAGTTGATTCCTCGAAAGAAGGAGCAAGGGTGAAAGGCCATTGTTAGACCAATGGCACAAAACCCTTTTGCTGCTCCCCATTTGATTAGTGGCAGCAATTGTATGAGCTGTAAGGTGCACGACAGTGATAGAAACAATCTACGCCGAGCACACCTGCCTTACGTGAAACGATCTCTGCATTGAATACAAGGCCCTTGACAGCTGTTCAGAATCTCTTTTCCTACCACCATCCCACCCTCTACGAGAAAACAGAGAGGAACAAAGATTTGGTGTGAAACCGGAGACATACACTTTTGCACTAGACTAATAGCTGACCCACCTCAGGAGGCCATATGGCTCCGGAGTTTTTCAAAACAATCACTCCAGCTTCAAGTTTCCAGCTCCAGATGGATCTCAGATGGAGTGGCCTTATCAGAACAAGTGCCGTGGGCTAGGATTGAGTTTCAGACTTCTGTCATATTTACCTCAGTTTCCTGTGATCAAAATCAGTTAATATGAACACAAAGCTTTGTTTGACAGTCATACATTGTCTAACCCTTTCCCCCCATTCTTCAGTAACGTAATATAAATATTTTTACATTAATGAACATTGAAACAATAGCACCAAGCTGCCTAAAGCATCAGTTTTCATCTGAACCGGAAATCTGCTCAATATTTCCATATTGCACTGTTTATAGTGTGGTTAATGATGATCCTTCAGCAATCCTTCTTAGGTTCCTAATTAACCCGTTTCCCCCCTTCTTGGCCTTCTGCTACTGTAAAACAGCCTCCAAATGCCAACTTCGTCTTAACGTCTGGTCACATCGTGCTCCCTGTTCTAATGGTGAGAAATGCAGTGTTGCTCGGAAAGATAGAAACTTCATTAATCTGAAAATTAGCCACAGTATACCTGGTTTGCATCCAGTCAAGTGCTTAATGAGTCTCAATTAAGATTTATTATGCAAATTAACCCTTGCCGGTTACTGTTTATGGGCACTGGAGCTATTCTAATATTTTGCCAATGGTGCAATCTGCAACAATTAGAAAGTAAAAAAAACCTTTACAAAATACACAGTGATGTATTGGGGGGCTTCATGTATCAAAAACATTTTTATAGAGTGCTGAATTATTGGGGAGGAGAGAATGAACCTGTCACAAACCTCGTTTAAGATCTTAATTTCATTTTATCATTAGGAGCATATCCGAGATATATTTAATTTGAACATCTGTGAAAATTGTAATGGCACATGGAGCAGTGTATTTCTACATCCCATGTTGCGAGTGCTTCAACCAAATCTAATCCAAGCTAGTATTCAGACCACTGTGCTGGCCACCGTCCAGATAGACCCCCCCCCAGCACACACACACACACAGAGCTCACCACCATGCTCCTTGCATCCTCGTTTAACATGGGCGTTGATGGCTTTTTGACAGGTTTATTGCTAACATGTTTCATGACGACTTGTACCGTGCAATTACACTGGAGCTAATTTGATGAATCAACTTGATATTCCCCAGTTCTAGTTGACCTCCTCGTCTTGTGCTCTTTGTTTTCTCCTGGAGGTCAATGGGAGCTTAGCTCACACATTTTCACCAGAGCAGTTACTGCCTGCAAAATGATTACTCGCTTGTTGTTTTATTGAACTATTTTCTAAAATCTCAGGTGGAGACAGAAGACAACATTTGGTTGTTTGTATTTTTTATGTTTTTCGACGAAAGTGGATTTTATTCAAATAATTACATTATTTTAATGCTGCTCAGGGTTCAACAGTTATGACTGCGTAATGTTTCGGGCAATGAAAACATCAGCAGCAGCACAAAAAATAACTTGCCAAGTTTATATTTAGGGCACAGTGTGTTAACAGAACTCAAGTGTTACTGAGACCAAAGTCAGTTTAATTGAAGATTTAACCTCTCATCATGCCAAAACATCTGCCATTGTCAGATCCAGTCAAAATAAACTTCTAACATTATCTCTTGATAAAATAACAATAAAGCGTGGAAAATGTCAGCGAAGTATGAATACGAAGCAGAGCGAAGTCCACAGCTTTTTTAATACACCTGTACATATATTTGTTTGTGACAGTAGATATTTGGTTTGGGACAGTGAACTTTCTGGTCACTTCCCTGTTGTTGGAAAAGTGCCGATACCACACATAAACAGTAATTACAGAACTTGTCTATAGTCTCGGGATATTGTGAGGTATTTCTACACTGTTGACATTTACACTGTTGATCTGCTGCTGCTGCTGCTGTATCAGGAGCGTGAACAAACAAATATCAAAGTTTTATTACCTTTAAAATAGACTTTGAAACTTGATTTTAGGTCTATTTAATTGTCACATCTGCCACTTCCACCTTGCTCTCACACTCCCCAGACCCAGCCCTGCAATCCCATTCATTGTAATATTCATTCATCACACCTTCCCTGCTTTTTTCTACTAATCACAGACTATTTAAACCCTAAAGAGGTCTGAGCCACACATGTTTGGATTTTTTTGTGTGCTATTTTCAATCTATTGATCCTTAATGTCCATTTATTTGCTATTTGCATTTGTCTCCGCTCTCTAGTCCTGCCAGACATTTATTGGGCAAAATTCGGATGTTTTCGCTCATGTTTGAAAACACTGGATTGTTGTCATTTTTACTTAAGAACCTTCTATGTTAGTAAATGTAAATAGAAATAAGCGTAAGAGTTAGAACATCTTCTGTTTATTTCATGGATTTGAAGTTGCGTAATAATACCAACAAGTGATTTTTCTCATTAATATTTAAGAGCATAACACTTTTAGTGCCAGCTGACATGGAAAACATTGGAATAGAGTAATTGTGCCATAATAAAATGTCTTGTTTATGTGTGTCCTTGCTGGGCTGTGAGCACTTGCCTGCATGAGCCGCGCCATTCTTCTGCAACTAACAGCTTAATTGAAACTCATTAAAAAGCAGTGACAGCTTAGGTGTCCTTGTAGAATATAGAATAATTCAGTTGTACTTACAACTTGATTAAGAGGGTTCGATGAACATATTAATGGTTAGAGGCGATGTGCACCGTGCACACTTTAACAACACAGTATGAAGTTTTAACCTTTTAATAGCATGCTGAAGCACAGATACAGAATGCTAAATTACTTACTGGTTCCAGCTTTAGTGATTACCTTGTTTCTACTACAGAGTTCCACATTTAGTTGTTACTTGGCAAATCACGATGTTATAAGCTTATGGTTTATCACAGTTTGAGACCAAATTTAAGATTTAAATAAATTTTTATTTATGTATTTAATAATGTCCTAAATTATAGTGCTTAACAAATATCATTATGTTACATAAATGGATGTTAAAAGTTGTGCTTAATACATTAATACATTCCAGCACACATTATATAAGAGCCACCCTTGGTATGCATATTTATGGGCACTTTTAATGTTTTTAATACTACTGTGGTCTGATAATGTTTTTATCCTAAGTATTAAGGTAATTAACCTATTTAATCCATATATTAACTTGCCATATACATTTGGTGTTGTGGTACAGTATGATGTCAATGATTCACCTGATTGTTGTAATGATACAGGTTTTTAAATTAAACTCAAAATTTTCTTACACACATGCAGCATCAGCATGAGCAAACTGAATGATAAGCAGCATTTGGCTTTATAGGCACTGCCTTTGTTTCTGTTTGTGGCAGTAAGCTATTGCCAGCTTGAGGGTAGGAATGGGGGGCAACTGTGTCTTTGCTGTGCACCATACCAGAGTTAAATGCACTTGCTTCTCACAAAAATTTTGAAACTCTTGTAAAACTTCAACAATAATGTAATGTAGGAGCACCTCTGGCCAGAGTCACGTGACAACAGACCTTACCTTGCCATAGGTATGTTACATATCAGCGCTGTACCTGCTAAGCCACTCGTTCGTGGCCTGCCCCTGGCAAGGTCCAGTTTTTTACAATTACAAGTCCCACAGCGTCAGCAGGAGGTTGCAGTTCATGTTTGCCAGTCAAAACTTTGAATTGTTGTGCTCAATACAGTTTCCAGTCTCAGTGTGTGTTTGCCGGATAATCTTGGGAGATGGTTCCCGGATCTCAGTGCTCCTCTGAATTGGGGCAGAATATGTGCTTGCACTGAGTGGTGATAAGTGGGGTGCCTCCACTTTACAACTAAGAGATTTTATTAGCCAATTGGTATAGTAGTCTTGCTATAAAAAGGGTCTACAGTGTTTTTAATTGTTATTGTATATCCATCATAACAGTATTTTATTCATTCATTTTCACACCCACATAATACAATTCTGAGTCTCGGTGGAGTCAAGGTCTCATTGGCAGCATAATAAGGTGGAAAGCTCTAGACAGATCAGCAATCCGTCATAGAATACATGAACACACACATACGCTGTCTCACTAGGACACTTTAGAGAGACCAGTTGACCTAATGCAAGTATTTGGAGTGTGGGAGGAAACCCACGCAGGCAATGATGGAACGTCATGGGCCGGGAGTCAAACCAGGGACGTCTGGATCTATGAAGAGAGCACTGCACCACCATGCCACATCAGTATTTTAATCTGATTATTTTTACTTTTATTTTTTATCTTGACAGACAGAAGCAATAGTAGCAATAAAAAGCTGTTGGAGCTCTGTATCAGAGTAGACCTGTGGTGATATGGTTTGGCATTACATGGTATACATAATATAATATGGCTTTACATACAAAGCTGTACAAAAGTTTTAGACCACCATAAGATTAGATATATCATCATTTTAGCAATGGTGAAATGACTATATAGTTATTTCTCAAGTCTCTTTATTATTATTCTCTTTTTATTACATTGGCAAGTAGACTGCTCTCAAAAAATAAGGGTTATTTCATATTTAATTTTGAAATATCCCCAAATGTTTGTAAGTAGTATATTTAGTGTGACCTCCCCTTACACTTGAGCAATAGCAGCATCTGGCAGCCTGATGTAGAATGTCCTTTGTAGAGGAGTAGCAACCAAGAAACCGCTTTTTGAGAAGGAGTACAAAGTAAAAAAGACTAAGATATGCTGAAGTTCACAAAGGTTAGAATGAAGATCAGTGGAAAAGAGTATTATGGGGTAAAGTTTTTGGGTGTAAAGATGAACACTTGTGCAAAGAGACATGACATTACTGCAAAGAGAACTAAATTTTCAATTCTTCAATACAGCCAGTCTGAGCCATCCTGGGTATATAAAAGGTATATAAAAGTCACGATTTAACTATTTGTAAATTAATTAGGCTAACGTTGTTGTTACTAAAATGCCAGGCAGTTAAAAAAGAACTTTGATTGCTAACAAAAAGAGTTAAAGTCTGTGACATGAATGACATGTCCTAAAACAATTTTATTCTTATCCCTTAACCCTTAGAGGTTGTTGATAGCTTTTCTCTTTCAGACAGTGTTACAAATAAGTCAGGCCAAGCAGCAAAACCTTTTCCCAAAGTACCAGATTCAAAGTTCAGCATGATTTTTAATAGTGTTGATAAAGCACAAAGAGACTGAGATGTAATAAGTTATCTATGCAAGATATAAAATTCTCTGTAACTAGTAACTTTCTTTATCCTGTACTACCAGATAAGTCCCTGGTTCCCCACAAACTTAATTTGGATTAAGCAGGCATGCAAGTGAGTTAATGAATGAGCAATACAAATTTTGGTAGCTTTTCAAACTAGAACTGGACAGTAGCTTCATTTGAAAATGTAATGTATACTGCTCACAAAAATTAGGGGATCATTCAAAATGAAATACTCCATAATTAAATATGCCCTAATTTTTGTGAGCAATGTATATGTACTACAATGTTTGTAGAGACTATTACTATAGTATGTAGGGAAACAGATGGGCTATAGTCTGTAATTGTAGAACTGCACACACACACAAACACACACCCACACACACACATACGTTTCAACAATTACATACTGCAGTACATTTAATTAGATGAACAAAAGGTTTAGCCTTTTAGCAACTGCTGTTTTATGATTACAAACCGTTTCATTTGAGCATGTTACGTGCGATACAAGGGATCGGACCTGTGCATTATGGTTATTCATGCTGAAAAGATGACTGAAAGTCATAGAATGGATATGTGATATTTAAAAAAAATCTGCAAACTCATGAAACAAAAAACAAAATCATGAATTAAACCGTTGGAGCACACTGTCCTTGCATTAAAGGATTATGTTCTTGTGTGTTGCCCTTGGGGAATGTTAGTCTTCCCAAATATGTTGTCACATGTTTTCATTAGAGATGCAATGGTCCCAGTTTTTCTCCTCGTGAACTGAAGTATCACAAAATGCTTTATTATTGATATGCAGCTGGATAACGCAACAACAAAATAAAAGTGAAAATTATCAAAGTGTGGACTGTGTAGACACACTAGACTAAGGGCTTTTCACTGTAGGATGCTGGTCAATAATCTTTGCAAAGCAATGTACTTAGTAAGTTAACATGCTATGCTATGAACTATATTGAGGTTTGTAATTGGAACATCCTTATAAATGTACATTATCAAGCATAAGTACATAAGTACACAAGACAACAACAGTGTTAAACGTTAAATTGCTGACTACTAACAAGTTTCTGGTGGATTTAGACTGCTCTTATATGATAGTGTTTAAACCTAAAAGGTAAGTATAAACATAAATAAATATTAAAAAATATAAAGCACTTTAGACAATACACTTTGGACTAAACTAATCTGCACTGAGCTTTTCTTCCTCGCTCTGTTTTGCTGCACTGCCTTGACATGATCACACACACAGCAGTCCTAAGTGCTGCTCATTTTTTTCAGATTAGTACTAGAACTCTGTATCCCACAGCAAATATATAGGAATGCAAAAAATCCTGCACAGGGCTTTCATTCTGATCGCAATGGCTAATTGTATTGCTTGCCAACTTAATTTTAGTAAAGAAAGAAGTTTGCCTTGTATTTTGATTATTCATAATTCTTATTTGATATCATCATTTATGAGCTTTCTGTTACGTTAATAAAGACATAACAGAAAGTGTTTTAATCGATATGCCTCATTTTAGAACAATTAACTTAAAGTGGAGTAACTATTGCTAAAAGATGGTATAAAATGAGTATTGGACAAGTCTGGCTGATGTTTGATTTGTCTAATGAGGTCTGTATCATTTCTGATCCTTTCCAGTGTAGCACATAAGTGCATGACTACTTTTTAAGCCTTAGAAGACCTGTTATTGTGTAAGATAAGAGGACTGCTGTGCTTATTTGGTACAGATTCAGTATAGGCATGTACTCACCACAGCATTAGTCCACACTGGGAAAAAGCACACAGCATGGAACTAGACCTACTATTGCTGTCAATTGTTATATGTTTGCTTTTATTTAGCGACTCGCGCTAAGCCCAGTGCTGATTTACACGCAAATCTGCACATGTAGCCGGTCTTTTTCATTCTGGAAAAATAAAAAGCCTGTCAAATAGATATAATCAAAACTTCAAAAGCATCAGAATAAACTGTGAACTGTATTTAGCTGCAAGCGGCCCAATGACTTTCAGATAAGTCAGATACTGCGTAGACGAAGAGCACAGCCCCACAAACACTGAACAGATTTAGATACAAAGAGATAATGCTGTTACGCAAGTAGAACAAACAATGACACTATTTTAAAACAGTTATGTATATAGTATAACATACAACACATTTTATGTAATCTCACTAAAACCTTATTCGAACGTATAATGTAATTGATGGTTGTAAATTAAAAAAACAAAAATAAAGAAAAGGACCATAGGACAGATACACACACAAACACACATATAGGTATGTATCATTTATTACATTTATTGTCCACCTTTATTGCACGTGCTATACCTACAATTGATTTTTTTGTATCAGTATTAATAGGAACATGTATTATAATAATGCAGATAAATATGCAAAAACCTAAGCAAATTAACAACCCTTAAATAAAATCAATGTAGTGCTAGTAAAACAATAACTTACAAGTTATACAAGTATTACATATTACAGGGAATATACGATAAGGATTAACATCCATTCAGAAACGTTTGCTAAATTTAACTGACGAGTTATAATTTTTGTTTGAAAAAGAGTTTTTAATTTTATGATTCATTCATTAAGCTTTCAAGTATTGTAGCTGTTACAACAAAAAGAAAAACCTTTTTTTCCTTCTAATTCCATAATTGATTCACAGCCTACACAAGTCAACATTTTGATTAATATTGGCTTTTAAAAGTCACTCCATGCGACTTTACATGGCACACAGTAAAGAACTGCCTGTGATCCAAATCAAACCCTCCCACACATCTGGCCTCATTCCTCAATATCATCATTCCTGTGACATTTCAACAAGCACGTCTCTCTTCCAGAGCACCACCACCACTACCACCATTTTGTAAATTTGAAAGAGGGAATTTCCTCAAAGGAGGGATTTATGGCTTCAAGCTGGCTTCACATGATTGATAGCGCACAGTGAAGCCTTTGTACAGGATGATGCATGCCTTCATGTGGGCCAACTGTATCTGTCTGAAACAAAACACGATGCCATGCCTTCCAGTTCTCTCTCAAATTTGACTCAGCATGAGGAGGTTTCCGGTAACCTCTGCGTGGGTGTAGATGTTGGATGGGAAAGGGTGAAAGTTGTTAAGAAAGTCAGATTAACTACTACTACCCCAGTGAGTGGTTTCCATAGGCTTACAACTGTATTGTTTAATCAACAAAAGCCTTTGCTGTTGCTCTTTGTGCTGGAGGAAGGTTCTGCTGCTGGTATAAGAGGCTGTATGGGCCTAAAGTAAATTGGTATTTGACAGGATTTGGCATTTGAACGTCAAGTATTCTTATGAGCATACGTGATGTTGACAACCACAAATTGAGCACACAATGCTGCTTTAAAGACTCCTGCAAAATCTTATTCAAGCCAATCACAAATGCAGTATTTGCGATAAACTATTAGAAAAGTTATTTTAGTCATTCATTCAACCATTTGTGCAGAATGGCTATTAATCACTGTGTAAACCTGTGAGAACCTTTTATAGTAAGGTAACCGCAGCAGAATGTGCATGAGTGCATGTTATTCCCTTTCTGACTGAGTGCCACCTTTAAATAAGCTCAACATATTTTGCGCAAGCATTTCCATGATTTATTGACATTAATTGAACAAGACGTTAGTGATGTGGAACTGATATTTATACCAATGTCAATGCCAAACCTTCCATTCCCCTTGCAGTGCCCCTACCCAAATCTTGATGTTAGACAGCCATTTCTTCACCCCTATCCCCTCATATTTAACCTCCCACTCTCCACGGCTCCTTCTCACTCATCTCTTAACCCATCAGTCAGTTCCTTTCCCCAGCTGCTTCTCCCGGAGTCAGAATGGCCACCGCAGAGGCCCGCTTGAGTGGAGCCATGTGTGTCTGTCCTGGGAAACTGAAGGCCTTGCTGGGATAAGCACTCTTAATACCTGCCATTACGCAGCCAGAGGGAGTCATTAAGGCTCGGCGGATTTGTTGCAGATCACAGGCAAATGAGAGTCGGCCCTTGTTTACTTCCGGACAACTCCCATAAGAGCAGCAATGAGACCCTGCGAATACCTCCCAATGCACTATTACTGATACTTATCCTTACTGTGTAGCTTAGTTTACCACAATAATAGGAATTGTAATCTATTTGTACTGCTTACTAAAAGTAGTATTTCATTAATAGATATGAGCATTGTGTTATCGATAATCTGCTGCTTTTGTAAAGGTAAATAGAATCTCGAGCATGCCTATTTGAAGGATATAATTCTTACGTTGTTTACTTAGCCACACTGTATAAACGAAGCTTTGTGGACACCCCTTCTACTTATTGAGCTTCCACAAGGCGGTTCATCAACTGTGTGATGTACTGTTCTTAAACAAAAGGCGCTATAACACCCAACAGTTGTTGGGATTCATTTGGGAGGAACTCCCATGAGAACTAAATTTGTTCCAGGGCCTTTTTTTGCTTGACATTCAAGTCGCCAGAAGGAACACTGTTTAACGCGGAGGCTTGCTGATTAGCCTAGCGGTTAAGGTACTGGACTCTGGACAGATGATTCAAATCCCACCTCTGCCAAGATGTCACAGTTGAGTCCTTAAGCAAGACCCTTAACCCACCATTGTTTGGGTTGTAAGACTGTACGAGTTGTAAGTCGCTCTGGATAAAGGCGTCTGCTAAATACCATAAATGTAAATATAATGTAACGCCGAGGTGACATAAGCAATACAAATTTTGCTTAGACAACTAAAATCTGCATTGCAAGTCTTACGTCTGGACCGGAAACCGCAGACTTACATCACTTATCGCTCCTATGCAAACTCCCAGTTTCCAATTCCTGTGGGGCACAGGAACTATGTTCTTAGGAACTTAGTGTGCAATGTCCATAAAGAACTGGTTTGCCAACTTTGATTGACAACTTAGCTGGCTTGCACAGAACCTTGACCTCAACTACATCAGATACCTTGAAAATGCACTGGGATGCCAAAAGTGAGCCAGGGTATGTTGTGTAACAGAAGCTGACCTCACAGTCATGTTCCAAAGTGTAATTTTGGGGTGTCTACAAGTTTTGTTTATGTGTTGCTATATGTTTTAGATTTCTTCCATGTGTCATTCCTATGTATTTTAGTATTCCAATGTATTTTTGTTTTAACTCAGTTGATTGAGTGTACTGAATTAAGTAGAATTGCACAAGGAAAGGCATTTGAATTGGGTGTACTCCTAGTTAGAGGGTTTTTTGTTTAAATTAGTAGTTAGCATTCTCTGACAATTTTTCCAAGTAATGTCATCAACTGTGTTCATCGCATTACAGTCACAATTTTTTGCATAATATTCCTGTCAGCGATTCTGGCTGGGTGAGTGACATGACATTTGCGACTTACGCCAGTGACTCATGTGATTTTACACAGAAGTAAGAGACCCATTATCCAACATTGCCCAAGAATCGTACTTTTGAAGGACAGTGCTTCATTAGGTAGACCCTATTGGACCGAGTAGGTGCTAATGCTATAATTCTCTCCTGTTATAACAATTCTGTAGATAGCTCAGATGATTTTCCTTTTAATACTAGATGTATGGTGTATGTGGAAAATACAGTGCAGGCTTTTAAATCAGAAACAGTTTTACTGGCCAAGTAAAATGGAATTACAAGCAATCAAATCACTTTATTTGACACATGCCTTATAATTAAAAAAATAAAAAACAGTTGTGTAAACACTAAATATTAGACCATGACTGGTTGTGTAGTCTGCATATTTCAAAATACTGTATAGCATTAGAATGCACAAGACAGTTGCACAACAACTGCAGCCATTGTCAAGTTACAGTAGGGTTGAAATACTGAGAGCCTTATCTCGGTATTATAAATCCATCTGTGTCAGTAAAACTCACGCGAATATCTGCCTTGGCACAATGTCTCCATGATATGGAAGGGAGGAAGAAGCGGCTGGGTGTGTTCTATTTTAGAGAGGGACTTCCTGGTGATCGCTCAGATACACACAGCCATGTGCCAACCTGCTAGCAGATGTCCTCCGGATGACGTAAGCTTATTAGTGCATTTCAACAACACTGTTTCTTTTTCCCCTTACCAGACATCTGGAGATTGTGTTAGCACACAGAAGATTCAATTGATTCAGTTAAGAGTTGCAAAACATGAATTATACTAAACACTTTGTGTGGAGTTGGCGTAACGAAACCGAATTGTTTTTTTTTTAATATTTATTATTCAAAAGCTAATACACAGTTTTGTTTAGGTGATTCTACATTATTTCAGAAAAACACTGTTAGTATAACCTAACATGACATTTCTGAACCTCCATGTATTGATGCTCATCAGGGGACTTGAAACGAATGTTGACTTTGTTCACGATTCAATTTGATTCACAATATTAAGTTCATAATTCGATTTTCTTGCGATTTTTTTACATTTATGAAGTGTAAACAGTGCAAGATAAGAAAGAAAATATTTTTTTAAAAGTAAAAAAAATAATCACCTGCATTTGAGATGACTTAATAGAAACAGAGGTTTAAATTTGTAAATAAAATGTTCAGTTGTATATTAAATATAGTAAATGACTGAGTAAAAACAATGTTTTTTATTTCTGTAGATTAACATTTCAGAATACAGTGGACCCTCAGAATACTATCGTAGTTGTTTCCAGTTGTTTGAAGTCAGAATCAGAGTTTTTTATTTAGGGTGCCCATGTAAGAAGTCAGATTGTTAGTTTGGATTGTAAGTAAAGTGGCTTTCAAATTCCTAGGTTCCACTGTCTTGTATAAACTTTAAATTAAAATTTGGTCCACTTAAATTAAAATAAATTAGTTTTAAATGCGTATGGGAGCATGGCATATGATTTCCCCCTCTGGTGTTCAAAAATTCTATTGCATTTGATGGCATAATAAACAGAACGCATGTGGCATCGTCAGTCTCTGTGATGCAAAATGTGTAATTTTTGCATCTGATTTTGCTTTTGATAAATTGTTAAAAAAGTTAAAACAGTAACGTATACTTTTGGACACTGTATTCTCAGTGTTGTGTTACAGTTTTGAATCCAGTCATTAAAAAAGGTCTGAGATTGTTTAAGGTTGTTAGATAAGCCAACATTTAAGTTGTAAATTGAAACATGTAGTCATTTAAGAAAATCCCTTATCCAGAGTGACTAACAATTGTTTACAATTCAAACAAAAGTGGATTAAGGGCCTTGATCAAGAATTTGGACCTTAAACCTTAAAAGTTCATATTCTAGTGCTGTGCAGTTTTTGACCTGATGGTGACCCCGTGCCCTTGTTTTGCTGAGACTTACAACGTCTCCCAAGGCCTTGATTCATGACTCACTGCTTTCCGGCTTCTCAGCTCAAGCTGATCAATCACTTAGTTGTACGTGTGTTACCGCACACATGTGGCCTCCTCAGCACCTGCTTGATGCCCCTAAACTGAGGTGCTGTCACATGCCACATTTGACTAATTTCTCTTTCCTGCCTTGGCATTGTGTATAGCTTTCATGTTTACTTGTGCATATCCATACATTTAAACTTTTAAAAGTATGGATGGTGCTTTATTTGCACGTTCATTTGGCGTCGAATGTAGAGTGTATTTCAAAAAGGTTCATATCTTTTCTTTTATAAGTGTTTCTGTGCAGATGGTGTGGGGGAGCAGGAGAAATGCTTATGTGCTTATTTAACCTGGAATCTTATGAATATCGTGGATTGAGGTGTCTACAGACACAGAGTGGGAGTGTGTTTGCAGTAGAACCATATGTATTCACATTGCTGTGTCTGTGTGTCTAGCTGCACATTTAAGGCATTTGCATAAATCTATTTAATGCTTGTGCATGTGTCTGTGTGTGTGTGGATATGTGTGTGTGTGTGTGTGTGTGTGTGCGTGCGTGTGTGTGGATGTGTATGTGTGTTTTTCAAGCAAGTAAGAATATTTTCAACAAATATATTTGTTGTTACATATCATACTTCAAAAAAGAATGTGTTTGTTTGTGTGTGTGTGTGTGTGTGTGTGTGTGTGTCTGTGTGTGTGTGTGTTTATGTGTGTGGATGTGTGAGTATGTGTGTAAATGTGTGAGTGTGTGTGTGTGTGTGTGTGTGTTTATGCGTGTGTGTGCTTGTGTGTGGATGTGTGTTTGTGCGTGTGTGTGTGTATGTGTGTGTTTGTTCAAGCAAGTAAGAATATTTTAAACAAATATATTTGTTGTTA
>JAUZSU010000657.1:111943-136139 GCA_034780255.1 Parotocinclus maculicauda
GGAATAAGGCTGTAACGTAACAAAATGTGGAAAAAGTGAAGCGCTGTGAATACTTTCCGGATGCACTGTATGCTAAACCTTGTTTGAGTTTGACCAGCTGTTTATCTTTGTCGAGTTAAAGGGCAAATTTTTATTCCCTGTTCTAACTGTGGATATCCATGTTATAATTGTTAATACCTCATTCACAAACAAGTTGACCGGATGGTCATTAAAAAGCACATACCTGTCCTATCTTTATGGTATGGTGTATGTTTGACATCAATTTTATTTTCTTATCACATTCACATATCGCTGACGCAGAGACTCCTGTTGATTCATAGAGACAAAAACATTTTCTTGACAGCGGTTATAGCTTAGGTGAGCTGCTTTTAGGATTCTGTTTCCAGTACTTTTGACAGGTCAGTGAATTCGACCAAGAACTTGAAATATTCACATGTCCAGAAACTTTTGTAGTGTCTCTCAGGACGTCCTGAGAGTTCTTTTTCAATAATGAAGCACAGTCGCTGTCAGTATTTAACCACTGATTATAAAATGCAAGGCCAAGAGCAGGAGCAGAAGCTGATGTCTGGTGCCTGCATTAACCCGGTTCTGTAAAAGCTCACAGGAGCACTTCCATGGGGCAAAAAAAGGAGCATTAGATGAACTACATGACTGTATATCACGCTGGTGCAAACCCACAGCTCATAAATATCTCTGTCCCCCCTCACAGTGGCCCCGTGACAGTGATAGCGAAAGGATGTCGCTGTCAGAGTGATTGAAAACCCCTCATCCTGGCCCTCGGCATGTCCCGAGCGGGAGGCCACACATACACTAGAGGGTGGAACAGAAGGAAACTTTATAGCATGATCACAAAACAGTAACAGTTAACGTACACAGTATATTTTCATATATCTCATCTCTGCATATTTGGCTCCCGTTGGGGGTCATCGCAACAGATCCGATCCACGTTAGATATGGCTGAGGTTTTGCCTTGGATGCCTTGCCTGCCTCAACCCATTTTATCCAAGCCTATGTCTTCTGAATGTGGCGAGAAATTGGGGTAGGTGGGAGACATGGGAGAACATGCAAACTCTGCATAAGCAAAGCAGGAATTAAAATAGATTTCTGGTGCTGCTAACTTATAATGTGAGTCAATAAATTTCAAGTTAAGAGAGCGTGGGTTCAAATCCCACCCCTGAATTAGGTCCTAAATGATTATATGTAAATGTACGAAATTGTATTAGTCACTGCTTTTTTTGGAAATCACTCTGGATAAGAGCATCTGCCAACGGTCTAGATGTAGATCTATTGTACTGTGTGAAAGTCTTGGGCCAATATTAAATCTGTTGTAGTAGCAATGGTGTAATGACCATATAATCATTCATTCATATATAGAGATTCATCACACCTTTTTTCTACTGCTCTTCATCCCAGTTTTTGTCAACTTCAGCATACCCTGTTCTTCTTCTGAGAAAGTGGTTTCTTGGCTGCTTCCCTTTCAGAAAGGCCATACCTGATCAAGTTTATTCAAACGTCATTGCTCTGCCAGATGCTGCTATTGCACAGGTGTAACAGGTGTTACAACTGATCGGTATTCGAATAAAAGGACTAAGAGACTAACTTTTGCACAGTGCTGTAAGTTGATGTAGTAATAAGAGGATAAATAATGCACTGTATGTTACCACACCACTCCCCTATATCCTTGTAATACACTCTCTAGCCTGCACCAGTCTGAGGTCTAACTGTGCATCTCAAATCAATCTCAAACTGTTTTTTGGCAGTTTGTGACTGCAATGGTCATGTAGAAATTGACTTAGAAACATTTCAATGTGCGAAATACATTACGGTTGGCAGTGAATAGACGAAAATGCTCAAAGACGAAAGACAAAAAAAGCTCAAATATATAAAAGGCAACTTTTTTTAAGAAAAGAAAAATACAAATAAAAAAAATGAAGTACATCTGAAAGGCACAAGTACTTATGCTTTTTTTCTCTTTTCAGTTCCATCTTTCAGACACAGACAGAAATCTTAGTTAATCAAGGGCCAGTAATTAGCCCCACTTGCTTTATTATAATTGAGGGCACAGGAAGGTTGTTCATTTGCTGAGATTTTTCCCTCTTCAGTAATTGCACGCATTTACCTTAGCCAAGTGCTCCTGCTGATTTGCGTTCATTTTTAAAAATGTCCATCTTCATCAGTTTCTTTCAGTCTCACTCTGTGCCCTATCTTCAGGTTTTACAGGGTGAGCGGAACTTTTGAAAACCAGCATCATTTGATTTTTTACTTTTTTTTTGCTTTTCAGGCTAAGTGCTGTCCGTTCTCGATGAATAAGCCTTGACGCTGTACAGTTCCACCCTTGCTGGCGAGTGAGTGTGCGTTGAAAAAAAAGGAGAGAGTTTATTTCCTGTTCTTGTGAATCATATATCAGTACAATTCCCCACTG
This sequence comes from Parotocinclus maculicauda, assembly GCA_034780255.1. Classification (NCBI taxonomy): domain Eukaryota; kingdom Metazoa; phylum Chordata; class Actinopteri; order Siluriformes; family Loricariidae; genus Parotocinclus; species Parotocinclus maculicauda. The sequence continues at coordinate 114,366 of JAUZSU010000657.1, forward strand.
AGCTGTTTGGCAACGGTGGAATGACGGGTGTCATTTATCACACGGCCTGAAAGAGGTTGTGGGAAAAGGGATTTGAATTCTTTGGGAGGTGTGTGTGTACGGCAGATACTCCATAGTGGGGGAATCATTAAATAGGAGGCTTTTTTCAGTAAAGGGATATACGGATCTGCCTAAGCTCTTTTGTGTCTTCAAATACATTAGCTGTATCAATCCTTCTGTGACAAAAATATGAAATGATCCAGAGGTGAAGGAATATTTCAATTTAATTGAAGGTCAACTATCATTTTATAACTATGAAGTCTCCTTTATTACTAGAGGTGGTGGCAAATGCATTATGCTTTCTTTCCAACACACATCTAATCCATTTCAAGCCTAGTATTATATCTAATTTAATTAGCCTCAACTGACGCGTTAGTGTAATATCTGTACTAAATGGAAATCAACACAGAGGATCGTACTGTGCGTCCAAGAGTTTGCATAGCTCTCCATGAAGTAGCATCTGCCTAATGAGAAACAGCAGACGCTATCAAACACAGCGCCTTTGCTGACACTCCCTGTCATCAACATACGATTTCTCACATTACATACATGTTGATCGCATAAAAATGATTTCTGATGTACTGTCAGCAGGTCTTCCTTGACTTGCCGCAAAAAAATATGTTGAGGTTTGAATTTCCTGCAATGAATATGGCATGCAATTCCCACCTCCAACTTTGCGCGTGGTGCATTTACTGTATATGTAAGTAGAGATTCATTCAAAGGGATTTGATCCCAATGATCGTAATCTGATGTTAATTCATATAGCTGAACTCTAGGTATCAGTTGAGTATTGATCCAATAACAATGCTCTTTTATTCTTTAGTTGAAACTACACATGATTATGTAGAACTAATTGTGGTCAGAAGATTTGGCTTCTTTTTACGTCTTAACGTCGCTATCAACCTCATTGGCCATCTTAGCGACACACACAATGTAATATCTATACACAAGTTCATATCAAGATTAGTCATATATATACACATACAAATCATTGTTAATTTTAAGTAATCAATTAACCTAACGCATGTCTTTGGACTGTGGGAGGAAACTGTAGTACCCGGAGTAAACCTACGCAGACATGGGGAGAACATGCAGACTCCACACATAAAGGACCCAGGCCACTCCACCCTGGGATTGAACCTGTGACCTTCTTGCTGTGAGGCAGCAGTGCTACCCATTTAGCCACCATGCTTTGTCTTATGTCTTATGGTTTGGATGTTGCATGCACTCCATAGAGTAAAAAAGGTATTGGTTGTGATTATAAATACATGACTATAGATTAATAATTGGCTATATTGGTATATATGGATTGAGTTCTACTGTATCCCCCGTGACTCTTATTGTGACACATTTATAGGTTTCCGTTTCCAACAAATCAGTTCATCAACTTTCTGCCCTGCTGTCCTAAAACAAAGACCATTGAGAATTGGTTCACCAATGTTGATTTAATATGTGACTGGCTTGTACAGAACTTTGACATCAGTTCTATAAGACTGGAATTCAAAATGTGAGCCAGAGCTTACTGTTGAACACCAGAAGGTGACCTCACAGTCATGTTTCAAATTCCAGTGGAATGCCCTTTTAGAAAAGCAAAGACTGTTGTAGAAGCAAGGATGGGGAAACTCCATACTAATGCCCATGTTTTGGATGTAAGTGTTTTGTATTCTGTGCACCTGAATAGATAGCGGGTTGATCACCCCTGATCTCTGATCCACCAGTATTGGTGCTGTTATAAATATTATATCATTGCATTTTTTATGCTACCATTCAGATTTGAGTACGAGTTCTGTCTCTGTACGGGTACAGTCTCTCCCACATTCTCATTTTGTTTTTATTTAGAATTTCCTGTTATAATTACAGAACTACAGAATTGTTACATCACTGATTGCAAGCCATTCTGACCCAGATGTAGCAAAGCAGGCCCAAAGCATCATTCTGCTACCGCCATGTATCACAGTTGGGATACGGTTCTTATGCGGTTCTTATATCCAGACATACCTCTTGTCATTTAAATCTTTTAAAACCATCTCATCTTTGATCTTTAAAAAAAAGTTATATTTTTGTTACGATAGGGCTTTCGGAGATCCCGCAAGACCATTCCTGGTCTCGCTAAATCCCCAGGATCCCTATCGGATTTTAAGGTCGGAGCCCAATATGCAGAATCCACAGACAGACAACCAAATACGGGGAAAACCAAGTAACGTTTATTCTTAACATAAAACACATATAGCAGGCATTCAAATGATGAGTGAAAATGAGTCCACGCAGGGGACCGGTGGGGGCATCGAGCCCATAGTCCAAAGTCCCGTGGTGGGGCCGAGGGGCCCTCCGTCGAAGTGCAGGGGTCCGCGAACAGCCTGGGCGCTGCGGGTCCACGACGTTGCAGTCCGGAGCGGCAGGGTCCCAGGGGTCCGCGAACAAGCTGCGACGCAGAGGGTCCGACGGCCAGTGGAGAGGGGGTCGCGATACCGCTGTGGTGGCTCCGCGCCAGAGGGCCCGTGGAGGTTGCGTGCCCGGACCAGACAACAGCGCCTATTGGAGCCAGGAGGTCTCCGCGCCAGAGGGTCCATGCGGGCTACGTGCCCGGGCTGGCAACAGCGCCTATCGGAACCGGGGTACCGCGAACGAACCCATTAACTATAAATGATAAGGAAAACTGAAACAGCCTTTAACAAAAGAAAAGCAAAAGGACAAAAACAGGGAAAAAGTAAAGGACGGCTTTAGAGCCGCGGATCACGTGACGGCGTATAGCCGATGATCTGGGGGGCTGGCCATTACGGTCAATACTCGGCCGCAGACCCAAGATGTGGGCTTCAACGTCGCGGGTCCAAGGATCAGCCCCAACCAGCCTCGTGTCCCAGGCGCCATTAGCTGCTGGGGAACACGAGCGGAAAAAGTCCCTAAAGGTTTTTACGAAAACGAAACGTAAAATAAGGAAGTGCGCACAAAACACGGGGAACACTAAAAACGTAACGCGACAGACAGGGATTAACGTACAGAATGAGCCGGCGAACACAGATGTGTTCGCTCGGCTCATAAGACAAACCTAATTAACCAAAAACACAAAACATGTGCGTAGATTAACAAAACAAACCAATAGGACGCCGCGATAAATCCAAACAAACATCATGACATACAGAGGGGAAAAACGGAAACACAACACTAAGGGACGGAGGTAAAATTACAACGCGTCGAACAACGTAAAACGGGACTCACAAACGCGATCCCTAACAATTTTGTTGTAATTTCTCCGCAAAACATTTTACCGTACTTTTCTTTCTTGTTGATAACAAACTGCAGACGAGCATTAGGACTCTTTTCGAAGAGTAGATGCACCCTGCCATGCATACTGTTGTTGCACAGTGTTCTCCTCGACTTCTCCTAGACTCCTGGACTTATGGACATTTATATTAACCAATATGAAAGAGGACTTTACTTGCATAACCTTGTGGACTGTTGCTCTTGGAGTGATAGTTGTTGGGCGATCACTAATACTGAGGGTAACAATGGTCTTGATTTTCGACTATTTGTACAGTCTGTCTGTAAAAACTCCTTTGAAATGTTTGTGTAAACATTTCCAGTCCAACCGAAGATCAACAGTTTTTTTAAGGACCTTTAAAGTGTATTTTGTTCATGCCACTTCCACAAATGTGTAAGACAAGTTTTTGATTGATCTCTGCTCTTTAAATAGAACAGGGCAGCCACTCACACTTGTCATCACATTATTGTAATACTCAACAACTTTACCTTTACTGCTAGGTTCAGATGTTCACATACTTTTGCCACTTTTGGATATGTATTGTTGGCTACTTTTCTCAATAAAAAGTAACCAAGTATAAAATTGTTTTCTCATTAGATTCTCTTTATCTATTTCTAGGACTGTCAAGCACCACTGTACCTGTCAAAAGAAGTTACATTGCAGTGTATGCCAATTAATGCTCGATTGCATTATATGTCTACGCTGCTTTTCATATGATGCCCAATTTACCCACTGCCCTCTCCATGCACCTCCTCAATTTAACTAAACGTGTTGACATTGTTTTCCCAACTCATCCAAATGTTTAATTGCAATTACAGTCTGTGATGGCTTCCCAAGGGGTGTATGATTACAATTAGAAAAAGGGGGAAAAAAAGTTAATTAATTAGAGTACTCAGAGAGGAAAGGCAGACCGGCTTGGGCCTAACTGTATGACATTTCTAAGGGCTGTCATTTTAATAAGACTTTTCTTGCCCTGACACACTTTTGCTGTCCTGTTGTTAAAACATTTCTGTTGATGTGATGCAGACTTATTCCTTATTTTCCATTTAATGCAAATGGACTAGTTGGAAGAGTTTTATTGGAGGACTGCAGTTAGTACCCGTTCAGATTTGGGAACCAATAATGTTAATGGGGTGGATTGCCTTTAAAACAATGGTTAAGTAGTTAAAGCTGTTCTTTGTTCTCTTATTTTAATTTATTGAACAAGTCACAGAACAAAAACAGCTTTCCTTGGGATACTTCAGTTCCTTTGGGTTATGAGGCTGGACCCTGAGCCTGAAAGCAGTCATCTCATTTGTGACAATTGTCTTTGATTGATGACCCAACCTTTAGTTGCTGAGCTGGTGTGTTTGTTCCCTTGTAATTGTCTTCCAGATGGCTGGGCTAAGTGTTCATTAACACATTTACGGTTGCATCGTTAAAACGGATGACTCAGACAACCATTTCTTAAAAGGCATGGGGCGCAATCCTTATTTCCTAACTTTTGAGGTTCTAACAAATATGTTTGAATCCTGTTTTTGGTCCTGTTCTTTTATTTCTCACCTTAAGTGAGTTATTACAATCTCACAATGCATTACAATAACATTTTAGCCCATCATCTCTGTATGAAGTTTTCCCAGTAAAAGGCACTTATTTGTAAATTGTCTCCCTTTGCAAACATGTGAGAAATAAGACACCGCCTAAGAGCACCATGACTGTTAAAAGAGAGAGGGAGTGAAATAGAAAGAGAAAGAAAGGGAGAGAAAGAAAGAGAAAATGGATCTAGGTGGCAGTGCTAGTCATCAATCATGTCCCCTCGAGGGGAGGTGCAGCTAAAGCTGGGCTGGAGTGCTATCTGTCAGCAGCTGAGATACAGACGGCCATATCGCGCCACCATCAGCTCCCAGCAGCACCCACAGCCATGTAAACATGCGCAGGTGTGAGCTTAGCTTAGCGCTCAACCATCGTCTCTGCTGAGGAGGTCACTGGGATAATGCTTTCAAGCTTAGCATGAGCTATGCACACTGAGATAGCCATTGTTTGAGGTTATTTCATTTTCCTAGAGAATATGCCATTCATGTGATGTTGATGGATGACAGTAAGAGGATGCCAAGTAGTCATCTATATAGACTTAGACAAGCGCTGAAAGGAAACGGTTTCTGTTGTTGGTTGTTAGATGGATAATATCTGAGGTAGCAAATGCTTATTATTACATTATTTTAGGCACTTTGACATCATTTAAAACAATCAAACAACTGTACAAGCAAATTGGTTACCAAAGCAAGGCGAGGAAATGCCCTAAAAGAGAGGTTTAGATGGTGGAACAGTCGATTTACAAACTTCAGGGTAAAAATATGGTGCCATTAGCTGTGTCTTCCTGTTGAATAAAGCCACCGGACGCTTCTTTCCCCACCCCGATGTCGAGCAGCAACTGTCGATAGCTAGCAAGATGGATAGCCATTCTGCATGCCTATTGATTCGGCACAGGCCTGAGGTATAAGTATCATTTGTCATTTCTGGAATGTTGCAGAGCCTTAGTTAAAACCCAGAGATGAGGGAGATGGCCAATGCCAGGGGATGGGAGGGTTGGGGGATATATGTATAGAAGCAGGTTGTCTGGCCTTTTGATGAATGGTTCCATGGCTTCTTGGTTTTGACCGAGAGCAGAGGGAGGGCCCTTTTTAAGCGGCTATTTGCTTTTACGTTCCCCCCAAGAAAAACAACACCATAGTGTACACAAACCCAAGAGCTTGGCCTCTCCCTCTTTGACGAGCAGGGTGGTCCAAAACCACTGTTCTCCAGGTCATGACTGTACAAGTCACCTGAGTTTGAACTGGTCACCTGAGTATGGACACATCATAAACTGCCATCTAAGGCCAGTTTTAACATCAAGATAACAATATTAGGATTGCAATTCCAGACCTGCTTGTGATGAAAATCTGCAATAGCGCACTTCATAGCCTGAACCTATTTACAGGGTGTATGCAGGGTTCAAAAATAATGATTGCCCAAATGGCCGGGGAAAGTAAAACGTGATGCCGCGGAAGCGGCCTGAAAAATGCACACTGTGTGAACAAAAACAGTGTGACTGAAGCAAAATATCAGTTCAATTGTCATATGTAACCCTTCGCTTTGGTCTTAATGGTCTTATCCATTTGCACATCATGGCATGGTATGATCTGTTGACCAACAACGTCAAATCAAGGCGTGCAGGAAAGTGGTGACTACATATTCACCTCTTCACTAAGCGCTTAAGTGATAGCCAGCAATTGTATATATACTGCACACAAAAATTTGGGGATCCAAAATGAAACTAATTTTTGTGAGCAGTATGTATAAAAATATATATTGCTTTTGCGTTTTAGTAATTTACCACATCAGATCCTAGCACATTCTGGTTGTATTGTGTTCTTGGGCCACTGCTTATTTGTATTAGCATGAGGTTTTATCTAATAAGAAGAATACAGAGCACTTATATAAGTCGATGTGGGTTATGACATCTGCTTACTGCTGTAAATGTAAGTGTAAATGTTTACAAGTCTGTATTTTCATTGCCTCATGGAAAACTCTATTGTGGTGGGAGGGTTTTTGGAAAACAGAAAACAGTGGCTTGACAAATCTGTCTGTCAAATCACATGTATAGCACTGAAAAAGCCACTGGATGTGCATCTGGATCACTGGACATGCACATATGGCAGATGAGAAGCCAATTTCAAGTTGACCAAGTTAGTCACAATGGCATATCACAAGGTTAAAAGAAAAATACACATGAAACGGACTGGACTAGAACATTGTAGTCAGTATTGTACCGATATGGCTTGCTGATGGTAATCAAAAAAATAATTTATAACTGTAATATGAAAGTGTTTAAAATAAATTAGAAACTGGTAGCAATTTGAGCAGTTTTAAGAAATATGTTTCAATCATTAGATTTACCAAGGTGATGTGTGATGTTTTTATGATGATTTTATGAAACCTTTACTTATGCTGGTCACAGAAATTAGGGGATATTTTGTGTAAATGATATATTTCCAACAGAAAGAAAATAAGTGAAAGTATATTGTGATATTGTACACTTATTTTAGAATAAATAACCTTAAATAAGCATATTTGTTTTGAGAGTGTGAACTTTCCAACCACTTGCTCGACAGCGCAAGTTGGAAACAAGTTGACATGAAACTCTCAATTAATGTTATATCCGAGATCAAAATATTAAGTGCTACTCGTAAAGCAGGTCCGGACTGTCCTGAAGCCTAACAAACATTTTAAAGTGTATACACAAATTAGTATTCAATAACCATCAGTCTGGGCTCATAAAATAAATAAGTACAAGTAATGTTTGCCAGTCAAACACTGAGTAGCTCTCAAGGATCCCTAGTGCCTCCACTTTGATTATGTTGCGTATTCAGGCGTCCAGCCAGCAAGAGAGCTGACTTCATTACTATATGGATCATCTTTTAAGACCATTTAAGATCACAGGGTCCCCAGTTGAGTAAATAATGAGCACTCCAAGACAAAGCGGGTTTGAAGTTTATTGAGCTTCTCGGTTCATTTGGCTCAGAAAGAATGCCATGGACAATCACAGTGCACATGCTTCTTATCTAACTCAACCTCCTATATTTTGGTCTTAAGCACACTTTTAATTTGGGATTTCTACATGGTGTTTTATTTCAAGATGTTCTCATGTTGGGGAAAAAAGTTTCTTAAAATACCAGTCGGCTGTGCTGGAGGAGAAGAGGCAGCAGAGTGATACGAGGAACGTGGCAGAGCGACATGAAAATCCTCAAATGGAAGAATGACAAGTAATTACTTCAGGTGTCCATCAAGTCGTGTTTGAAAATGTCAGTATGGGATCAGACATGATAGATGTACAACTTCACAATATGCAGAAAATAATTACTCATCCCAAAGGTGCAGAAAAAGTGAGCATGTACGTATATATATATATGTGTGTGTGTGTGTGTGTTTGTGTGTGTGGAGGGGGTATCGGTGCCTCACACAAAGATTCAGCAGTGTATGTGTGGCACATCATTGCACAGCAGGAGCACTATTGTTGCCTCAATTTCATTTTGTACAGCCAAAATGTCATCGTCCAGCTGGAGGTAGATTTTTTTTGTGTTTCAGAAACTCACACACACACAAACACATGCCCGCAGTGCCATGGAGCAAGGTTACAATTTAAGGCACAACTGTGTGTGAAACCAAATCAAGAGGAGGTCTGGCCTCTGACGCAAAGCCCATGTCAGTTTCTTTAGAGGCTGCAACAGCTGATGATGGTGACATAAGAAACAGTGCAGTCAGCACAAAAGGATTGCCTGAAAACCCAATACCTTATTGTTTACTAATCATCATGGCTACCAAGAGAAATCTGGAAAAAAAATGAATGTGGCTTCCGCTTCAATCCTATTAACCTAGGAAATGTTTAAAAAAGTGATCATTTGGATTTTTTTCACGCTGCGTTAGTTTGGCAGGTGCCGTGATGAAAAAAAAGCAAATGTTGAATATAAATGAATGCAAGTTACAGTCTCAGAGCGTATGTTCATGCGTCAGGTTCATGACCTTGTCATTACCTTACTATCTACAGCACCCTCTCATTCCCGTCCATTTTTTTAGCTGCATCTCATAGGCTAGAGAGTGCATGTGTTGATATCTAATGCCTTTCTTCCTTGAACAGAACAAACAGGCAAAGCGTGTTCGACTCAGGGACAGATGTTTTGGATTACTTTCACCTCGCTGCTCTATTATGTGCAGGAGTCCAGATGATGCAAAATGCCATGCTTCCTGCCTGCCAACACTTACGCTGCACGCCCATATCTTTTTTTCTGATTCCTATCTCTGCTTTTGCTCTGACTAACAGAACAATAGCTGCTCTGGAAGTAAATGTCCTCCAAAGTTTGAAATCTGAAGCACCGTACTCATTAACAACTGAGCTTTTTTTGTTAGATCACTTAATAAAATGGACCAGAAGAGTATGCAACATGTGACAAACTAACCATTGGTAAGTGGTAGACAGATATTAATGATCTTTTGTGCTGTTTTAAGATTCTAAAAATGTACCGTGACACCATTGTGTTTACCAGCATTGAAAACCACCTTAATTATCTTTTCTTTACTTTATACATCTAATATTTAATAAAGTGACAACAGCATTAGAAAAAGTGGAAAATTACATTTAATGCTTTTACATGAAAGCTGTGCATCACGAAGGTAAAAGACAGTTTTTAGTCATTGTTGACCCGGCAGTTAAAAGATCACTTATGTACCACAAAACCCACATAAGCCTTAAACTTATCATCAGTAACCTAATCAATCAAATCAAATGTTTTGGTTCGATTTTTCAAAAGAAAATCACTGTTTTTGTAAGAGCAGTTCACCTCATGGCGACCTGTCAAAAAAACCTTTTCTATCCTTATGGGGACAAACCCGCACACACAAGTAAGTGAAATTGGATGCTACTTTTCTTTTACTTTTCATTGCGTGTACAGCATCCCCCCTCCATGGCTTCACACATGACAAGTTCACAGACAAAAAATGAAAATTTTTTTAATGAATAAGAGGTTGCTTCTTAATACAAAATAAATTAAAATTTTAATTATTCTGCTTTATTTTAGGGGTTTAGTGAAGATAGGTAATTTAACCCTTAGGGCAAAAGGGAATGCAGAATGTTAAGACAGCACAAAGGGTTAATCTGATTTACTGAAAAACTAATATAATAACAATATGCAAAAATCCAACAGAACCAGGACTGAAAGATTCTCAGTTATTTCGTTTGTCCACTTTGAGCTGAGAATAGGGTGTACTTTTTTTTGAATACCACTGATATCCTAGAGAGAGAAACAGAGACCGTGTGTGGGGGAGTGAGATAGAAGAAGAAGAGAGAGAAAGAGGACCACATGTTCACTTTTTAATTAAGGCTTGGTAGTGTAACTCGTCAATGTACATTATTGGAAGAATGAGCATCAATGCCATTGCTTTTTCTCCCCCTCCTTTATCTCTGTCAATGATTCAAAGACATGATTTATGGTCGCGCGCCGTCTTTCAGGATCATCCATCAAAAGCGCCGCAGCTCCGCCGCCCAGCCGCCCGTTGTAAATCATTCTGAAAGCCTGTCACTCATTTCCATTAGCCGTTCTTCTGTCCCTCCCTCCCTCTCTGTCTCTTTTTCTCTGGTTCTCTCCACCCTTCTCTCTTCCTGATGCCTTCAGCCGTTTGTTGGATATCTGTTCCATCTCAACGCCTGATCTGCCCTCCCTCTTTTCCATAAATTAACCGTTTTCAGCCAGGGAATGGCTGCGGCACACTCGTTTAATGAGTTGCGCTTCCACCCACCTCCCACTCCATTACAGCTTGTGGACAACCACGCAACTCAATACTGTGCTGAGCAAAGAGAGGAGATTCCTCTGCTAGATATGGCTTTTTAAAAAGTGGATGGAAAAAGTATTGCACAGAAACAAAACCGCACAGGGAAATCTCAAAAATAAATGTTTCTTTTTATTCACAACCAGTAATTGCTAAAAACAAATGGCAAGAGGAACCACAATCGGAACCTGCAAGATATACTTCAAATGATGCATTAACGTGGTGTAAAGAGGCTACACATGAATGTTAAACAAAATGGATCCTGACTCTAATATCAGACATCCAATTTTACTAACGACAAAGTGTCTGGTTTCACTCAGAGGGAGATACGTTAGTTCCTCTAGGATAATTTAAGTCTGATTAAGCACATCCTTTACGTCCATGACTACTTAGCTTTCACCACAGTGCAGACTGAAGGCCCCAGAACAAATAATGTGTTTTGGATGGATTAGTCATTTATGTGCTGCAACTGAATTATTCACTATGTCAAAATGAGAGTGAAGGAAATGACTCATGATGTTTCACTAAATGTTCAGAGTTCAGGTAAAAGGAACAAAGGGGAATTTATGCATTTTACACATTTCCAGCCATTTTGAACTACAGCTGTATTATTTCTGAGAATTGAATGACTCTGTAATGGTGCTCCGTAAGCAGCCCTCTTCATAAAGAAGACTTAACTTTCAATGTTCCTCTTCTTCCACTCTTTTAACTGTGTGCTACTCTGTGGCCTTTCAGTCAGGATTCTCCATTTGAATTCTAATCAGCCCAACCTCAATTTGACAAAATATCCACTTACAGCAGGAATACAGCATTAAAAGGCGAAGTGTGACTTTTTTCCTAGGGACAAGCTTGCCAAACCAACCCATCTCACAATCCGGGTACCCATTGTGTGCTGTCAAAGAGTGACAGTGCTCACCAGGCAAATCCTGAAGTTAGTTCTGTGCCGTGTCTAGCGGGCCCTAATCATCACGCCAAGGGCGTCTGACAACAGCTCGCAACAAATTTGCCATTAAAATGAATGCCGATGAAGAGGACTGCGTTTTGCAGACATTTTCTTCCCTTCATTGCTTTTACCTCCCCAGCAGGTTTTTTTTTTTTTTTGCCGGGACAGCCTTCCTTTTCTTTTCAGTCATGCCACCAAACTGCCTTTGGTCTCTCCAGAAAATGACAGCACCACGTTTCAGCTGCAGGTTTACCTGCGAGCCTCATTGCATTTAATGAAAGTGGGGAGGAAAAAGTGGCAATCTCCTGTTAATGAACTTGGAATATAAAAAATAATGCCTTTTTTGCTGAAAACGGAACAAAAATGCTTGTATAAGGGAAAGTGGTGTCTGGAGCTGGGCCAGAATCTAATGAAAGATCCACTGAGAGCTAGAGGGAGTGCTTAGAGGAAAAGGTAGTCAGGAAAGATACATATTGTTATAATAAAATGCTCACGTTTTCCCTCTGAGTGCCAAAATTGCCATGTGTTGACCTTGGGGAGATATTTTTGTTCTATTCAAAGGTGGCATGGTGCATGTTGGCAACGTCTGGCGTTACTGACTGATCCCTGTAATTGTGAAAGGCAGACAGATGTCAAAACTGTCATTCACACACTGAAAGAGTTTTGCTCTAGCTGTCATACGCTTTCAAAATAGGGACCATCAGCAATAATACGGGCTTTCTGCAACTGCAGTTTTAACGCAATTAACACTTCTAGATCTGTGCAAATTACAGACAAAAACCTTGATACATGAAGGCCAACAGATTTTCGTATGCATTCTTTGCTACCCTACGTCTTTGTCTTTGAAAGTCATGTTTATGTCCAAACCTCTATATGTGTCAGACAAGGTGACTAGGACAAAGGCCACACAAGGGTTTTCTTTCATATCAAGCACAGAGGATTGACGAGGGAGTCCCAGTGGAAATGCTTCCGCTAGCATTTCTCGTCCACTTCCACTTCGAGCTTGCTGAGGACACTGCACACAATACCACCACATGGAGCTCAGAGTGCACCGAAAATAAAAACAATACACAGAGCATTGTGCACACTCTATCCTCTCATGGTGTGGCATTTGATAATGTCATGATCTAGTGCTGGCTTGATCATCTCTGAATAGTTTAGCATGGCAGATGTTTAAATTCATTTAAGAAACATGCTTGTTTTATAGGTCCCATCAAAAGATCACACAATAGATGACTGGGGAAAATCTATAGGTAAATATCAAGTGGAACTGCAGACAGTGTGTTAGCCTACGCTGAGGTGCTTGTGTTTGTCTAATCCTCTCCGTAGGTGTCGTGAGGCGCATTGTAAAGCCCAGTGCTGCTCAGGCAGGCGTACATGGGCCATATCCTCCTCTCTTTTCAGCTAAACAAAAGGGGGGCTAATCTGGCTCAGAAAAAGGTGGCGGCAGCCTTTAAAGAAAAAGAGTGCTTTCTCAACCATGCAAACATTCCTGAGTGACATTCGATCAGGGAAATTGGAAGCGAAGCAAGATGGGCTTTTATTAGTGCCGGACCTGTTTGCTTCACTGGTCAGGTGTGTGCGAGGGAGGGGAAAGGGGGGTACAGTCTGAGTTTTTCAGTTTTAAGCCTTGACCAAGGTGGATAACAAGTAAAGTTCTGTACTGGCGATGACACCTACCATTGACTGTTCACTCTCAGACCACTGAAGTTAACTAGCAAATATATATACTAGGCAGATTTTATGGGGCAAATGCTAGACAATGTGAGCAGTGGTTTCAGGAGTGATAGTAGATGATGATAATGAGGTCTGAAATTTTCCAAGAATGATGGATTACTCATTTTGATTTGAGTAATATCCATATCCACAATGTTGGTCAGATTTTGAAAGAGTTTACAGGAATCTTTCAGATCATGAAATGTTTGTCATAAACAGTTTGGTCGTCATTTACAGTTTTAGTTACACATTGAGTTTATGCTGAGAAAGAGAAGTCCCAGCACTGCCCTCAATTTACAGTAAACTTAAACTGACTCTTAAGGAGGTTTGGGAGATTCTGCAGAAAACAGACATTGTGCAAGTCAATACGGCTTTAAAATGTTTGAATAATATTCTGTACGTTGGTGACCTCAGCATCACCATGGCAGTGGATAGTAAAAAGTCCACTCCAAAGTCCACATCTTTTGAGTATGTTTTACTGAAGCTATAAAGTTTGACTATCAAATTGCTGATACTGCATGCCTCTTAATACTAGTGACTTTTTCCCTTTACAGTTAAGCACAATTTAAAATCCATCCAATCAACATCCATTTGCTTTAATGTCTGAGGTTTTAAAAATGATCAAGAATTAGAACAGGAAATAAAAATCTTTTTAATTCCACATATAGTCGCAGTTAACAGAATCAAGAAGGCAGAGGCACTGTTCAGTGCTGCCACCAGTATGATGTCACAGTGTACAGTATATTATTACAGATCCCTATTTTAATTGCCTATTTATGTGCTGGCAATTTTTTGTTGTGCCTGTCCTATTGTATTTAGTACTCCTTTATTTGTCCCCCACTACCTCTATAATCTCTCTGCCCTATAACTATATAAAATAGTTCACTTTTACTTGTTTCATCTGGCTGATCTTCAGTAATACTGTCATAATACTGTGTTGTCGTAATACTGTCTGTCAATGAATTTTGGCTTCCATCAAACGACGTGTAAGTCGTTTGAATCAATCATCAATTATTCATATTTTGAGCCGTATATCTGGTGCATATACTGTTTGCATGCAGCTTTATAATATCCTAAATAGACTATGTGACTATAGTACTGTTTGATCATTGTCCATTTTGGTCAGTGTCCTGTTACACAGAACATAATGCAGACGTTACATGGTGCATACCTGTTTTACTATAATTTTACTGTGTTATTACAAGTGGTGCTGGGAGAGAGGCAAAGCAGAGATTTCAACCCAAGACCTGGCATACGGTACATTTATTGTGAGAGTGAGATTTTGTGAAGCATTCACAATCTTTTGATGCCACACAATACACAGCCAGAATCTTGATCATCCCAAGAGCATTGCCGCAATACCTCTGCAACGTTCATAGTGTCCTGTGGGAAATTGCAGTTGATTATATTAGACCATTAAATATTTAATGTGTGGTTGTATGAAAGCCAGGCATTTATCCACATGAATGGCTTATGTTTAGTGAAGGATGTAATGCACTTTAAGTAATTTCTTCATTCATACAAAAGTGAGTACTTGCCCAGTACCTAGGTTGAATCCTGAAAAGTTAAGACAGAAAATGAAAAGGTTGAGGCTTCATTCTTAATTCAATGGCTTTTTAAAATGATGGCCTGGCTTCCCTGGAACATAATAGCACATAAATAAATGTAGCTTACCCAGAAATATAGAAAAGGCTCTGAAGGTTCGGAAGTGTGTTTATGTAATAAATGTGTTTTACACTGAATTTCTTATGCTTTTAATGCTGTGTGTAGAGGTTGTTTAATTAAAATAATCATGAGCTTTCTAAACAATAGCTCTGGCAACTCTAACCTGATCTCAACACATACCAGAGCTGGCTACTGTTTACACAGCTCTGTCTTTCCCTGCTGCTTAGTATTGCCAAATGGTTTAATTGAGCCTGTTATGAATTAACTGAGGTTGTGTGAGTGGACAAAATGTACCCACTCCTTGAAAAACTTTTTTTCAGATTTAAACGATGGTTTGATCACATACTCATTCTTACGAATCAGTTTCCAAAGTGCTCTCTTTGGCTTCATGCCCAAAATTTGATTATTAAATAATTATATGCATGATTAATAAATGCATATGCAAACACAGACATAAATACACAAATACTTAAAGAAAAAAATAATGGGTAAATAAATAAATACATTTAAATTCATATCAACATGTTATAAAATGTATAATAATAATATCATGTAATATAATAACTTAATAAAAAACATTTAGGATAATAGTAGTACAATAAACTTTATCACACATACCCATGGTTATGTTTATGTCACAAAAGCATATCATTCTAGTACTTCAAGAACTCTGAATAACTCATAATGAAGAGAATCATTACCGAGAGAGCACAATGTATACAATTAATAGACATAAGATGAACTCTGCATATTGTGGGATTATGTTTATTCTATATCTAGATGTTCACTGATTGAAAACAAAAGCTAAAGTTTCATTATGAACCCAGCAATAGGTACTGTACATGCAAACTTATTTTATATATTTAACTAATCTGGTATCACATTTTTATCATTTTGTGTGATACTTTGTACACACTTGCAATATGTTGTCATTGTAAACTGCATAAAATGTTGTGATAAACTGAATAAACTGGAATTTCAGTGGATGAACAAGCAATCCAAAGCAATAATTCAGTCATTATCCACTAGTTTGTGTACCCTCTCATTGTTGACCTGTGAAAACAATAGTTATATGTAACAGAAATAATAAGTTTCAGCATTTCAGTGTCATATGATATATAATTAAATATATACATACATAGAAGTTTTCTTGTAAATACATACATATATATGAAAAATCCAACCTCTAATTAATATTTAGTCTGAGACATAATCCCTGATAAAGAAATGATTATTTTAACAATTTAACTTGTACCACAATTGACCTACTGACACACCTGCAAGTTTGAACCGCTCCTTTTACCAATAAAACAGCACTTTATATTCTCCTTTAACATATTAAAAGGTTAGAGAATACAAAGCAGGACCTTTGAGACTTTGAGATTCCAAATTACAGAATGTTTCCAGATCATCAAGGGTCACTTTAGCTCACCCTAAAGGCCATGGCCATGGTGTGAATTCTACTGTTTTACACAATATTTATTAGACATTACACCCGTTTTGGATATGTACTGTTGAGTTTTATAAGAACACTTTATGCTGCATGGAAATGTTGGTATTTGACAGGTGTTTGTATACACAGCTTGAACCGCTACAGTTCCTCGGCTTTGTATTTGTCATATTATGTGCACTACATCGAAAAAAAGGAAGCAGGGCAGAGTAAATGAGAACTTCTTACTGCCTTTGTGATTTATTAAAGTCTCATTGTGCTACAACTCTACTTCCTCTAAGACTCTTGAACTCTATATAGGGCACTAAATCCACAGCGGTCTTGAATGTCATAGCTGTTGACAAAAATCAATAACCAAACATGTCCGGCAAAAGTGTACTCGTGTACAGGCGGGAGATTACACCATTCGCCTGACCTGCTATATCAACATATTTGTGCGTACGTGCATTGTACTGTATAGATATGTATGTGCATGCTGCAATCTTATGTGGGACATGACAACCCTGTTTTCCCTCTCACTCTCTCTCTCGCTCTGCCTCTCTTTCTTTTTAAAGCATGGCATAAATCCAGGAGATGAAAATGTCATGGAGCAGGTTCATTTTGCAAAGAGGTTTTGATTGCCATGTGCGTGTAATTGATTGTCCCAAGGACAGGGGGAAATCTAGAAATGTCATAACAGCCTCTGCTTAGGTCGCTCCCACTGCTAGGCAATCAATGAGAAGTAAAAAGAGCTATCGATTGGCGTGGGGCAAAAAAGGGAAAAAAACTGTAGCCTGAGACGAGTGAGCAAGCGATGGTGAAAGTGCCCTAGACTAGCAGACCTGTCAACGCCACCTCGAAATTAGAGCATCTTGCGTGAAGATAGTGTTACCTCTCGGATATTCACAAAGGGCTGCAGATACTGAAGCCGCAACTGCGGGCCTCATAGGGAGGGTGTTGTAACAGGGAAAAATGTTGCTGTTGTACTGAAATGTTCGCAAAACTACCAGTAGAGCACTTGAAAAGGTCGACTCAAAAAGACATCAGTATCAGTACCACAGTGGATAAAGTGTTATGTGGGCGAAACTTTATACACTCAATACATAAATGTAATCAAACCCTTGAGTGGATTTTGATAGACAGGTTTGCATCAAGCTTCTTCTCAAATACACTAAGTAGTGGCACCACCTGGTATTAAAGGAATGAACAGCAGTGTTTTACAAGGATGATCTAAGCATCCTTATATAATGAAATTTAGGCCATTGACTTGATGTGGAGTGACAGGTTTACACCAGACGTAACATTGTGTGTCACACCAGGAACAATTAGCCCACAGAATTATAATTCTTAAAGGACAGCTCAGTTAAGAATTAGGATATTTACCACCCCTGGGTTAACCCGGTGTCAGAATGTTTATCAGAGTATGATCATTCTGTGCACACCAGTTCTGTCAGGCCAAAATGCAGCTGTCTAAACAATCAATGGTCGATTAAATGCCCAGTTTAAAGCAATATTTTGGTTTTCCTATTAATATACTATGAACATGCTAAAATCGAAAATATCGCCTATAAGCTGCCAGTGAATGACTTTTTGTCTCACTTTGCCCAGATTGCTGTTTGCTCTACACAAGGGTTTAAGGCTGTAACAGCTCTTCCTCGGCATGTACTGTCTAACTAGTGTTTGAGCACTCTAGTCCTTTGTGTTTGTTATGACATATCTGTCAATCATTCATTCATCAAACCTCAACAATCCGTTCCACCAGTTTATATATTTAATATAAACAGATAGCACATGCATTCAGTGAACTGGGTTTTACACTTACGATACTCAAATGCACTACATAATAGTTATGACACTATTGGTTTGTGTACTAATTAGACACGTAGTTATTGTAGTAAGCGAGGTTGGTAAGTAACGAAGTAGAAGTACTTTGTTATTGTTAATGACTTTTAGGTATCTGTACCTTACTTATTATTTTATTGTTTTTTCTTAGTAATTTTTTACTCACTTAATTTTCAAAACAGCTTGTTACTTTAGTTTTTATAAATCAAATTTATTTTTATTTAGGCAATTCTTGTTAGGTACCCAATGAAGCGCAAAGGGGAGCCATAGATTTTGTGCCTTGCAACTGGTGTGAGGGTGCACGTGCAAAAGCGATGTAATTGTGGTAATTGTGGTTCTAACTTTGTAAAACTTTCTAACACATTAAATGTTTTGCATAATGCAATTTACCCCAGAAATAATTGCATACACTAAATGCTGTTTTTATGAATCAGATACTAGAGGTTTTCCATGTACCTTGGATGGTGAATTCTATTTCTGTGATGAGTGAGGTGTATTTAAAAAAGTGTATACATACATGTGGAGTGTTTAAAAAACGTAAAAATGGTAAAAGCTGCAGTGTAGGCGATAAAAATACAGTGTTGAAAAGAGTTGATTTTAACTAAAGTTGGGGATAAATGTCATGATGTACTGCAATACTTTTTATTGTCAAGTGTAGATTTCGTAGCATCTATTTAAAAAAATCCAAAGCATTTTTTTAATTTAAATTTCTTCCACATTTTATTTTTTCTTCCGTTTTATCATTTTTAAAAAGCATTTAATTTAATTCCATCAAAAAAGATAATCAGGAAAGCAAATGAAAAGTCAAAGAAAGTTGTTTAATTACATAAATTAAATGAAAACTCAATTATCATGATTGAGTAGCAAGTGATATATTCATGGTGGTGAACAGAAGAATGTCAAACTGGGCGAGAGTGCCACACATTGACTGTTCAGTAAGGCGTATGGTCACCCAAGACTGTCAAAACACACTGACCGTGATGCGGCATGGACAGGATAGGATCCTCTTTGTAATTATTTTAAAATATCCCCCAATTTTTGTGAGCAGAATATTTTCTATATATATTTTCATCAGTATCAAATAATCAAATAATTGTGTACTTCTGGCACATTTGGTTGTAAGATACAGCAATGGTATATTAAGAGAACACATTTGCTTAACTTGCACTAATAGTTATTATCATAGGAATCAAAACAGACTGATAAGACGACTTGACTGAATTCCTATTGGCACTCATCATATCCTCATTTGCATAAAATGAAACAAATCTGTAAAACTCCAGTGATTTTTTTATGGCAGTGTTTCTGATCAGCACTGCTACCAGTTCTGAATTTGATTGAAATATTTTGTGGTTTTAGAATACATTTATACGAATGCCTATTTGGCTCTGGACTGTATGATTTAGAAAGAACAAAGAACTGCCCATTTCAGTCTCGTCCCTCACAGTCATTTGGCCAACAACCAACAAGCTCTTGAAATCTTAAATCCTGCTATGCCAGAAGTCTGTTCCAATGGATTAACATTATAAACACTTCAAGTGGCTGATTTATGACAGACACCTTAGGTTTTTGACCTTTGCATATCTCTGTAAGAAGATATAAATTTGTTTTGACACAGATTGGAGGGTTTACAGGAGTTTATGACATGCTAAATCTCAGCATCAGCATGCCAGCCGCTTATTTTGCGGGCCTAGTTAAACTGAAGGCAGCCTTCACTGCTTTGAAATAGCACAGAGCACAAAAACAGGCTCATGTCATCGCTTCACCTGATACACCGTTTCTATGTTTGATGAGGGTTAAAGCACAAGGCTGCAGCTTCCATTTTGCACGACTCAAGTTCAATTAAATATATTCTATATAGCGAACATTATTAAAATGAATATAAATGGCCCCTGTCTTGGTTCAAGTTATGCTTTACTTGTTTCATTGACTTAAACATCAATAATATGGTGGGAGCGTGGGATTTCATTGTAATTACCCTGGCTGGGGCATTGTGTCCTGACGTAGTAGCAGTTTAATACGGCAGGCTGGGCTAACTCTTAATGTCTTAAGGGGCTGTGCCCTTGTATTTGATCTTGTATTCCGGAACCCTGCCGCTTGGCAGAGATCAGAGGCTGGCAAAAAGAAGCTCACTGTTACAAATGGCTTAGGGAGGAAAGAGTTGGGATTTTTTTTCGAGACATCTGCGAGCTTGAGGTTAATTTGTGCTTTTGGTGGCATTAAAATACAGAGGCGCATGCAGCTGACTAACACTGGCTCAGTGTTAGACACAGTGGCTGCATTATATTTAGTATCAAATCATGCATTTTTAAAGTGATTATAAAGGCAGCTCTAAGTCTAAATAAATTCCATTCTGAAGTAATACCAGTTGGTAATGAGTTTGATTTAAAATAAAACAACTATGCCTAATTGGAAAGATCAAGGTATGGTAAAATTAGCATGTAAATTGTCACAGATTAATTAAGAATGTAGGTAATGAATGCATCAGTGGAGCCATAGTGTCAATTGATTAACACTTTTACTTACTATTACTTCAGTACTGAAATGTAGGGATCTCCAAATAACCAACTGTACATGTGGGACTGTGGTAGCCTAGCGGTTAAAACACTGGACTCTGGACCTGAAGGTCCTGGGTTCGAATCCCACCTCTGCCAAAAGCTGCCACAGTTGGGTCCTTAAGCAAGGCCCTTAACCCACCATTGCAAGCATTGTAAGAACATATCAGTTGTAAGTCGCTCTAGATAAGGGCGTCTGCTAAATTCCGTAAATGTAAATGTCAACGTAAATGGTCACAGTTGGTCCATTTACCTTAATGGACAGAATAGAGGGACAAATGTAGGAGCATATGGGCTACAGTCAGTATATATACAAACGGCATTGCCATTCAAGGCACCTGTAGTTTTAGGGTGTGTCCAAAATGGTATTCTATTCACTTAAAATGACATTACATCATATAGCTTTGCTCATTAAGGTAACTATTAGGTAGAACTATTAAACTATAAGGTATATCTATTAAAGGTTATTATTTATTACTATATGGGAGGTTCCCCTTTGCACACTGGAGCTGGCACGGAATTTATGTTATCCTAGCAACACTCACAACAGTCCTAAAAGCATGTGCTCTTACCAAATGCTTGGTCTTCTTGGTCTTAGTGTTCAATATTGAAGATATTGAATTATACAGTGTATTTACACTGCTCATATAAAAATAGGGGATTTTTCATTTTTAAATAGCTGAGCAAAACAGTGTTCCCTCGCCACTTCGCGGTTCACCTTTCGCAGACTCGGTGCATCGCGGGTTTTCAAAAAATATTAATGGAAAAAATAGATTGTGGATTTTAGCAACTTTTACATTAAAAAAAAATGACAATTTATAAATATATATATTAAAAAAATATGAATTCTAACAATAAAGGAATGTTAGAAATGATAAAATATTACGATTTACACTACAATAGAGTATTTCCTCAGCGGATGAATACTCACCAAAAACGAGAAGTAACACTAGAGCATCGGCCGCCTGAGTCGCTACTTGGCGACATG
>JAUZSU010000657.1:143263-155593 GCA_034780255.1 Parotocinclus maculicauda
TCCTCTTAGAATTCTTAGCTTTGTGATAGCCTGCAAAACCCGTTTGTTCTTGTCTGCACAAATGGTTCTCATGAAGTTCACTAGTAAGGAAAGTGTCCATTAATGGTAGCCCAGTGAGCTCTTGGTAGTGAACTGTCATGCCATTTTCTTTAAACAAAAAAGGCCATTGCTCCATGAGAGACTATGGGTCTGTTCCCTTGTTTACCTCTTTACGTTGGGAGTAGTAGGTGCACATCATCAGAGTTTGTACATCGTCTGGGCTAAAGTTAGTCTGTTCACTAAGCACGTTCCTTCTCCTGTTGGCTTTTTGTTGTCTCACTTACTGGCATGAATTTCCTGTCCCACTTTATGCAGCCATACATGTCTTGCACAGCAGCCCTTCTTTCAGCTTGGATTTCATCTGTGTCATTGTCATCTGTCTCTCGTTTACGCTTAATCATCTCCGGTATTGAAAACCGCTTTACCTTTTTAATATGGGCTTGTAACTGCTTGACCAGTGAGTGATAACCTGAACCCATAACATCGCCTTCTATTACGTCTTGCAGTGAATGTGGATACTTGGCAACTATTTTTTTGGCAACTTCCATAGAGGCTTGCTTAGTGGGAGAAGTACAGATGTTCCCCCTTTCTAAACACTAAATCAATACTTCAGGACACTTCTCCTATGGAATCTGGAAAGTATCAACCCAATCTGCAGCAGCACTTGGGTGTCTAGGTGAGGGAGAATAATAGAGTAAGGACAGGGTCGAGGAACCTGCGGAGGTTAAGGCTGCTTCGCTGTGTATTTCAGTGCCGTATGCTGTACAAAATGAAATGAACAAAATGCATTAATTGATGTCTAATCTGTGGTTATACTTAAATTCTAACAAATTCGGTCAAGACGCACTTACTTTTTTATTGCCGGGCAGCTACCAATGTTCTTGTCTGAATTGGTCTGAGTGCTGAAAGCAGATCAGCTTCCTGAATAAAATGAAAATCCTCAGTGGTCTCCACTCCCAATGACTGTAGTGTCTCCTCTACAATACTTAGTATTGAGGCTGGGAGATCTGGCCTTAGTGCCTTAGTAATGGCACTGCTTATGTTGATTTGCTCTGAAGCCATTTCTAAATAAGAGTAAACAAAACTCAATTAATTTCAGGCCATAGCCGTTATTACTGTGACAACACACTGTGTTTTAGTGGAACTATTTGGTATTCATCCTTAATGTAAGATGACAATGGATAGAAATCAATCAGGTCACTGATGTTTAAACACTGCATCCTTCCATTGTCGTTCTTAACTGAGTACATATGGTACTGAGGAATTAATTCTGCTTTATACAGTAACACCAGAAAATTAACAATGTCATTTTTGATAAAAATAGCCAGTAGCTCACCAAACTTCAAAGATGTTCACTGTAACAAGAAATTGTCACTTATAGAGCATTTCAGCTGAGACCTTTGTGTTGGTCTCAGTAAAGCTAAAGTGGCTGACTGCATCTTGAATGGCTTTACTGTACAGTACTGAGTAAAATGCAGAACCACATTTAACTTGCATGAAATCTTGACCAATTGATCCTGCTGAAAGATAAGCTTGCAACATCTGATGTCTTTCAGACAGAGTAAGGCAGAGGTTTTTAAAATTCTTTAAACTCCTCGCACATCTCTTGAAATAACTATGCTTACCTTCAAAGCGCATTGTCCACAGTCAAGGACACTTGATCAAGGGGCCAAATTTCAAAATTAGTGCCGGATAATGGGTATGAAGCTTTGGCTTTAGGTTACTATTAGGGAACAGACATTTTCTTGAATCTAAATACTCTTTAATAAGAACATCAAGATATGCAACCTGAGGAACAGAGATTTTTTGAGCACAGATCATGTCCACAATGTCTTTGATCTGCAGAGTCAACTGCCATACATTATCTGTTGTATCTTCCACTCTGTCACCAATTATGAGAGGCAGCAACCTAAGAAAATTCCAATTCTGAATGGCATGTCCTGAGAGTTTACCAGCTTGAGGACTAACTTCACATGGCTTTGTAGCAGAATCAGAGCCACAGTACTTGAACTGCTTAATGCGACGATTTAAAGTCGAATAAGTGAACCATTTTTTATTCTTTATAAAATACTTAAGATACAATGCAACATCATAAGACAGAACACCTTCAAAAATGTCATGTCCTAGACAAGGTCGCAAACCTGGCTGACAGACATTGAAGTATTTCAAAGAATTGAATACAGACTTAAACTTCACTCCTTTCACATCTGGTGTATCTTCAATCTGCAGGCGATCAACAGCAGAATTGTATATACTGCGTACTGGTCCGCACAAATTTGGATTGCTTCCTTGAAAATCAGATCGGGTTATTAGGCAATACCTACAAAAATGTTCTGAACGACCGAAATTTTCAGTAAATCCACCAATGCAATGTGAGCCCAAATTATCTTCAGCAATGCAATACAAGGTCCCTTTGACAACCATTTCATCTGATACTACAATCCCATTCTCCTCCAATTCCTTCAAGTCTGATAGCAATTCAGAAAAGACCTTAGCATGGCCAAATTCTTTAAAGTCTTTCTCTCTACACAGTAAAACAAGTGACATGTGGTTTGTGTCAGACCGAACATGAGGGGGCAAATTAGCAACAGATACATAAACAGCTAATATTTTATGTTTTGTCTTTGCAGAGCCTAAAGGGTTAACGACTTCAAATGCATCCTGGTATAGAACTAACTTGATACATGATGAATTCTGATGGAAAAACTCACTGGATTTGAATATTTGACCATCGATAATGTCACTTAGAACATCTGAGGGAGACTCTTTCAGGTGTTCACCTGGCACACATTTCTTCCACAGATCAGATATTAACAAAGACTTTAAAGTCTCTCTCACAGAAAGATAATATGCAAACCTCTCATGTTCTCATCTCTTCCTAGAAACATTTTCTGAGGTTCCACATAGTTGAACATTTTTTTAAAAGACTGTGTTCTTGAAAATGCTGTTCGCATTGGCCCTTTATGACACTCGGAGAACAAGTCAAATCCCCTGAGAGAATCACAAAGTTTGTTGATGTCGCCATTTGATAATGATGTGTCATTTTTTAACAATGAAGCAAGTTTATCCAAAGTGTATGTCTGACCCAACTCATGTATGTTTTGCATTTCCTCAACAATGTTCTGTATGGTTGAAGCAGGTAGTAGAAACTGTCCCTGTAATTTCAAGTAAAATAAACAGACATTTCTGAAAAAAAGATCAGTAAAATTCTCTATATATCTATATCACCTTCAGAAACTTCAGTGATAATGGCATCTGATTCAGTTAGAACAGATGATGACTGAGTGACATGTTCTCTGTATATGCTACTGACACTGCTGTCTGCTAAATCTCTGTAGTTTCGCGACAAATGGGCGGTAAATGAAGATCTGACCTTAAAAACCTTTGTGCATCCTTTCACTGGACAAGTTACCACACGTCCTTCCACAATATGCTCTTTTAAGTGAGCAATTAAATCTTTAGTATCTACACACTGGCGTTCACACAACGAGACTGCGCATTTAAACGAGGTGACTGACATTCCACCAGTAACGTGAACAGGAGTGCCTACATTGTGCCTTCGGTAAAAATGCGCCTTAAAAGCTCCATATCTACAAAATGTCTGCTTGCAGCCGGCCCCGAAACACTTAACCAAGCAATGCGGTTCATTTCGATGAAGTTTACAATGAAGCACATAACCCCTCAATGTCTTAACAGACTTACTGTTACAACTAAAGTAAAGTAACGTTATCACAAGCTCACTTTAACCTTACGCCAACGAAACAAACAAAACACTTCTTAACTCACCAAGTGGAACAATTTTTAAAGAAAAGTAATTTGTATGCGAAAAATGTACTACAGCATACAGTAAGTCTTCATTAGTAAGGACGACGTGCCACTTACGTTGATTTCCACACGTGCAACGCTCCGCGGTAAAGTAGTGCCAACCGCTAAACGAAATTAGGTCACAATGTTCGACATTAGCAGTGTTTAAACGAGAGTTGCTATGTTGATCGAATTTTAATTGGCGAGTTACTCTGTACTCTAAAGCACTTTTAAAATAACCTTAATAATTATACATATTGTGTATATAAGCAGTGATTAAAAGTTTAAAAAAAAGACCCAGGCAGTTATTTATTTTCTAATAACGTCACATTATAAGCAAATTGTGTATTATTTTTTTAAGGTTAATTGTTCTCTCAAATAGTAATCATAAAGAACATTTAAATAAAAACTTATGAATATAAAACACTGTGTCTTTAAAATATGACAATATAAAATAATGTTGACCAGTTTTACATACACCGGTGATCAGTTTAATATGCAGATTGCCATATCCATTAATGGCAATGGCCACGTGTGCCATTCTTACAGGATTGGGGAAGGGTTGCGATGGCAGCGCACCATCTCACCATTTTACAATGCCGCCATCACAGCTCTTCCCCAATCCTGTGTGAATGGCACAATTGAACTAGCTGAGACTGAAGAAGTCACTAAGATGACTGACGAAAAGTTTTTCCCACAAAATGGGATTTGCTAGTAGTGTTTTGGTGGTTCCTAACATGTTTATAGGTCGTTACTAAGTGAATAAGGTAGCTGCTAAAGGGTTGCTGAAATGTTTCTTTTTGCTTGGGTGTGGACACAGACAGACCATTTGGATGATTGCTGACAACAATCGATTGTACACCCTTACAACCAACACGTGGGCAAACCTATTGATTGATAACATTGCTGCGCAGATATCTCTTCATTTGATAAATGTACCTTTTTAGTTAAATTAAATTTTTTATTAACTGCACTGATTATGAAGGTGTTCTGTGGTATCTGGCACCAGATATTAGCAACGAATCCTTCTGTGGATAATCTGTTGGAACAGAAAAGCTTTGGCCCCACAAGAATATCAGTGAGTCTTGAGTGCCCATGACCCTATCTATTTTAATGATTGTCCTTCCATTGACCAATTTTAGGAGGAGGAGGTACTGAACACTATTCACGAAGGCATGGCCACATACCTGATGTTTATGAGATGATCTGACGCAATAATCTATTTTGTCCTTGTCAATCTATTTTTTCTGCTACCAGCACAGCAACATTGAGAAGTGACTATTCATTGACTGCCTAACATATCGTACCTCTTGATGAAGTAATTGTAACAAGATAATTAATGCTAATCACTTCAGAGGTGTGATTATTTAATGCTATGGCTGATCATTGTAGTTACTTAGTCAGATTCTCAGATTAAAAACACATACAAGAACATGATTTCAAATGGCAATAAATGACAGTACATTTAAATTTTACTTAAAAATCAACAATATTTTAGAAACATACTATATTTTTTAACATATTGTTTCTGAGAAAATGAAGGACTGTTTTTGTTAAACGGTTAAAGGTTTTACACTGTAAATTTAAATGTACAAAAAGATATGAGTGTAATTTAGACAGAATAATATAATTAATTTTAAGGAATTCACTTGCTGTTGGCATTACAGCATGTTTCTTTAATTTTTTACCAATCTTCGATATTTACACAATTATTTTATGTATTTTCTACATAATATGAAAGTAAAATTTAAGGTTATGCACAATTTTGTAATTTACAGTAATTACATTTATTTCTTACGATAATATACTATTTGAGATTTTATGGTATTTTACAGTTGCCACTTTACAGTTTATTGCCGTAAATTCTACAAAGATTTTTTACAGTGCACACACACAATCAAACCATTTACCGGCAGCGTCTAACACAAACAACTGTGCTGCTGCTGGCTCTTGGCCAGTTTAAATAGTGCATCAGCCAGGTGCAGCTCTTAAAGTCTGCATAAGGTTTGCTAATGATAAATGAGCTAAACCAGGTGACAGTGCTGTGCTTTTTGGGCAATGTAGTTCACAGTGCTGGCTTCTTTGTCTGTACAGAGTGCCTCTCCTTACCTCTGGTAGTTCCTGATAATGTCACTGACACTCAGATAATGAGTGAATAGGTCTCAGCTTTTTGGGTCGATAATTCCTGAGCTAAATGGGATCTACCAAACATATTATCAATATTAGATGACTTGTGTACTCTGATTGGAACATATCTAACAGTCATTTAAGTAAAGTATGGCAGACCAAGACCAGAAAAAAACATTAAAATTTGAAAGTAATGAGAGTCTCTTAAAATACATAGGTAACCAATGGACTTACTGAAGTGCTTAACTGGTTATTCAAAAGAACACTTTGGTAGGGCAAATAATTATGTGTTAGAGTTGTCAAGTCTAGATGTGATGAAGGCATGCACAAGTTTCCCAATATCAGTAGGGGTTAAAACATTCTGAACCTGTGAGACATGCAGTGTTGAAGATCATCAAAGTGATTTTTAATACTGAGCTCATTATCAAAATGACTCAGATTCTTGACATATTGTTTGGCCTCCAAGTTCATAGGATCTAGATAAGCCTGTATATCCGTGCTTTGTGAATTACTTCCATTAATGAAAACCTTTTTTTTCTCTGTAGTAACAGCAGAAATTGTTTTTGAATTTTTAGATGTCTATATATTAATGTTTATTATGCAGTTGGACAGTGAGCTGATATATTTACAAGAATTTGGTTGAGGGGATATCTAAAACAGTGCATTATTTGCGTACTGGTAACAATCAATATTAAAATTCTTAATTACAGCAGTGAGTAGAAGTATATACATTACAGATTAAAAGAAAATACCCACAAATTGATCCTTTGGGGATTTTTTGGAAGACCAGTGCAACGTAATATGCCAGTCATTACTACTTAAATATGATCTTAAATAAGACTTGGCCACTGAGGCCCACCCAGTTTTGCAGCCAATCAAGTGGAATATCATAAAGAACTGTGTCAAAAGCAGCACTCACATCTAGCAGAACCAAAACAGAGAGGCTGCTCATGTCTCTGTTTTTCCTTAAATCATTTAAGACCTTGAGCAGTGCATATTCAAGTGCTGTAACAAGCCCTGAAAAAAAACTGAAATGTTTAATTAAGGTGCTTAGAGTAGTGATGATCATTTAACTGAACTGATACTACTTAAATATTTTTCCACAAAACTGAAGATTTGAGATTGGCCTCGAATTAAGTATAGCAGAATCCAGGGATCTTGGTGAAGTAGCTGATTGGGCATGTGTACAATATCTGTTCATAATGAGATTAAAACCTGCTTGAAAAATAAATAGGTATGGATAAAATAAGTAATTAAGAGTGTAGGTTAAAGGCATTAATGCTAAATATACACTCACTTTATTAGGTAAACCTAAGCATAGAGAAGGACTCTGTAGTTATTTAACTACAGATTGTAGTCCATCTATTGCCCTACATACTTTGCTAGGCCCATTTACACCAAATCAGTGTCACTGGAGTGATGAGAACGATCCACCACCCAAAATATTACGTGATCTATGGTGTTCTTGAATTTTAGAGAACAGAATAAAGGAATTCAGAAAAACCGATGGTCTGTAGTTGTAGAACTACAAAGTGCATCTACAGTAAAATAAAATGGACAATAAGTGTATAAACAAGGAAACCAACAACTGAAAGCAGGACATCCAGCTATTACTACGGCATTAATATTATTTAGCATTGTAATTGGTCTGAAAGTGTAACCATTAACTGTATTCATCTTTATATGAGCATTATTGTTACTAAAAATCATGGCAAACCCATTACACTAAGCATATGACAGAAATCAAGGTGAGATAGAAAGGGTAGGGTGCTGGTCTATGTTGGAGAAAAAAATCTTTGACTATTTTCCTATCAATTAAGCTGGAGAAATATGTTTTTTTGGCCTCATTCATCAAAGGTTTTGTGTTCCTCAACTTCCTCTCAACCTTTTGTGCACTTTTGTTTTGAGATTAATTCCAGGGGATGAGCAGAAATTACCTTGTTGTTTTTAGGAGTGACAGTATCTTTTCTTGAGACTGGAATTAAACATCCACTCTATAAGTATTAGCTGATGAGGATGTGCGAAGGGATAGAGAATGCATTAGATCCATGAACTATCTGCAAGAAGATAGTGATTGGCTATTGTTCTCTTATCACTTTTTGTACTTGATGAAATGTTGAAAAAGATGCAAAAGTCATCTAAGATTACAACAATAACTATTTCAGGTTCTTTTATGTCTGTGAGAGGCAAAATAATCAAATCAAACAATCAAAGATTTCTCCAAACTCATCTGTCTGGATGTCCTCTCTGGCTCTCGCCAGGGGCACTGTTAGACTACTTGTAACATAACTTGCACATCTTTTGCAGAAAGGTACATACAGGTTTTGGAGCAACATATGATGCCATCCAAGAAACTACTTTTTCAGGGACGTTCCTGCTTATGTCAGTATTTTATTTACAACAGCATGGCTTCATAGTAAAAGACTGCGGGTACTAAACTGGCCTGCCTGCAGTCCAGACCTGTCTCCCAATGAAAATGTGTGGCGCATAATGAAGCGCAAAATGCGACAATGGAGACCCCGGACTGTTGAGCAACTAAGTTGTACATCAAGCAAGAATGTGAAACAATTCCATCTACACTTCAATTAGTGTTCTCAGTTCCCAAACACTTATTGAGTGTTAAAAGGAAAGGTGATGTAATTCAGTGGTAAACAAGCCCATGTCCCAACTGTTTTGAAATGTGTTGCAGGCATCAAATTCAAAATAAGTGAATATTTGCAAAAACAATAAAGTTTATCAGTTTTAACATTAAATATCTTGTCTTCGTAGTGTATTTAATTAAATATGGGTTGAAAAAGCAAATCTGTTTTTATTTGTGTTTTACACAACGTTCCAACTTACCGTAATTAAAATTGAGGTTGTATCGATAGGTTAAACAGTGGTTCACCAAAATACAGTATATGATATATACCTAACTTTGAGCTACATTCATCTTGTCTATAGTGTGGCTTTAATCGAAAGTGTTTACCACTAAAGCTTTTGGAAAGATGTTAAGGCATTTTGGGAAATGTAGTTTATGCCTGTAGTGAATATTTGTAGTGTCCCCTGATGTTCTGCTCATCAATCCAACTTTTTACAGCCATAATTTTTACTGCCATTTCTCTGTAAAGTGGGTCTGATGACGGTCTGGGTCTTAATATATGGGATATTTATTATGTAAAGCATGGATAATACTGGTCAACTGCACTACTATATAGTCAGACTCAAATATACAACTATTTATGCAAAATTGAATCCAAAGAGAAGGTTGTCAGGTGGAATACGACTACCCTAGAAGAATAATAATGCTGTGATTTTATCAGCATTATTTTTTGTTAATTCGCCTTGACTGTCTTATTTATCTATTTATGTATTTATGAGTAAATGTTAGTATCACTGTAATTTTATTACTCTGTTTTACTTGAAGATTTCTACAAGTGTATGTGTCACTGTGTCTGTGTTAAATAAAGTAGCTTGCACAGACAGTCACAGACTTATACTCAGAGTTTGAGCTCCGAGTCATCACTACTCTGGAAATTCAGTGAGAGCCGTAATTGGCAGCCTGCTCCGGCTCTAACGCATCCTCTATTAAATTGAAGTGTGCTGCAAAGCACTTTCATTTCGGTTTAATGAAGTTTTTAAAAGTTTGACTGAGCTGGAGTGTAAGTCATCGGGAGAAGCGAACCATTTGTGTTCAGCCCTCCCTCTTTTTTCATTATCACTCTCTCTCTCAGTTATGTGTGCTTCTTGCACAGTTATATTAGAAAGGATAGGGGTCTCTCTGTCTTCATGACTGAGCCAGATCCTTTACCACTTTGTCTCCATTCACCTATGTCCTTACATGGAACAAAGACAATCCCGGTGATTGGATATTTGCTTCTTACAGCTTTTTACACTGGAAATCTGTCATTTTGGATTTAGTAGGCCATTATTATCACTGAATCCAATTATTTCTGTAGGTTCATATGATTTAATACTGTTTTATGTCCATATTATTGGTGGTAGGTGACTTTTACCTTCACCTAAATTCCACACATGCAGTCTTGAGATTTTATTTACAAAGACGCATTTTTGAAACAATATTGCGTAATGAATCGGAATGAATAGGTGATCATAATGAAAATGAATAAATGCAAGATGTGGAGGCTTTCAGCTGGCAGATCATGACGCAGGGGAGAAAGGCATTTGAAGGCCTAAAGGCTTCCACTAATACAAAAAGTCTAATCAGACCAGCAATCCCTGATGTTAATGAAGGTGTCACGCGTCGCACAAAGAAAGTTGTGCCTGGCAATCTTCCATTTTTCGGCTGCCTACACCAGTGACATTTCATCTCACATTCAAAGAGCGCCCGGGCCCTTAATGAAATGCATAATTAACATATTCTAATTGTGCTGAGCACTGTGATGGTTTTGACAGAGCTCACTTTCCATGTCTAATTCAATGCTAATTTAATCTGTTCTTTTCCCGCCGACATGACCTTTCTTGATTGAGTTTCACCGCAAAGAATTTTTTGATGGATTGATTTATCAACCTCATGGAATGCAACAAAAGTGTCGCCCGGAGACAGGAGAGGAAGAGGCGAGCGAGAGAGGGGGAGAGTGTAAGAGAGAGAAAGAGAGAAAGAGAGGAGAGAATCAATTAAAGCAATAAAGTCATGCTGACTGAAGAGTGAGTTACCAATGTTTTTCTGTGCTGTTAACCCTTCATAGGTTCATCCCCTATGAAGACCATCAATTTGATTTTGCTGTGAATATTGAGCATGGCAAAGCACTTGAACATTCACGCAGAGGTTGCTCACATTCTACGTTAGCACTGGACCTGCTAGGGGCATCAAATGTCTATAAGACTGAAAGCTTCATTAATCTGAGGACTGGAGAATTGATAGGGCAGCTTTGTTTCACACTAGAATGCAGAAAATGAATGTTGCACTACATTCAGAAGTTGCTACGCAAGCAAACACATGGAGCTTTGGATAAGGTACACCAATCTCGATTCAGTGATTTATTCACTCTTCTCCAGCTCTGCTTTACCCTGGTGTCTGTCACTGCAACCACCAAATTTCACCAACAAGTACAAGTTTAGCTACTGCCAGGACAGCTGACACAGTAGGGCATGAAGCATGAAGAGCATAAGGTTTAGCTTAACTGCCTTTCCACTTACTGCCACGTTTAGTAAGTGGGTTAGAGTGGGAGCATGGCTGGGGAGCTGGATCAAAACTGCAGCTGTCTGTCATCAGTGGAGAAGGGGGTTTAAACACACATACACACGTGTGCACACACAGCCGTACAATACACACCCTTCATTTGCATTTCTCCCTTCTGCCGGCTTTTGATTGGCACCTGTACATGAAATGCCACAGCTTGCAAAACAGACACTAACAAACCAGTGGCTCCAGGGAGACCTGCCATATTGTAATTCGGTTATCAAGCATGAAGGAAATAATTCTGTGTACCAGAAAATGGGAGGCAGAATAGGTGCTTCATTGCTGCATGTTGCCCATTGTGACAGTTCTTATTTAATTTCCTATTTATGCCTCCTATAGAGTGTTTGTTATCAGTGGATTTGTAGAAAGGATCAATGAAGGGTAGAGGA
Organism: Parotocinclus maculicauda; assembly: GCA_034780255.1. Taxonomy (NCBI): domain Eukaryota; kingdom Metazoa; phylum Chordata; class Actinopteri; order Siluriformes; family Loricariidae; genus Parotocinclus; species Parotocinclus maculicauda. The sequence goes on from JAUZSU010000657.1 coordinate 154,805, forward strand.
AGAAACTCTGAGAGGTTTTCATCACCAGAAGCTTGACGCATGCCAACACTGGCCATTTTCTTACCAAGCTCATTCAGGTTATTGAGGTTGCCAGAGAGACCACACCCTTACAATTACAAACAGTACTGTGCAAAAGTCTTATGCCACCATTAGATTTGTTGTTTTAGCAATGGTATTAATGACCATACATAACATATTATCAAAAAGTTGAAGATTTGTCACTCCGTTCAGCTTCATTCCAGTCAGTGTTAGCTTTAGTATGTCTTAGCCTCTTCACCCTGTTCTTCTTCCAAAAAAAGTGGCTTTGGCTACTACCTTTTTTTCAAAAAGACCATTCCCGAGGAAGTTTCTACAGAGGGTACAAGGGTCTACTCAGTATTCTGATGCAGCTGCCAGATGCTGCTGTTGCTTAAGTGTAAGGGGAGGTAGCACTAAATAGCTGCCACGCTAGTACATAGAAGCTGTTTATTATCCAAAGATGTCCCGTATTGTCTGGTTGTATTCTAAAAAAAGAAATAATAAGAGAAAGAGATATAATTGCAACCCCAAATCATACAAAGTTAGGGTAGGGTAGGGGAAATTCACATTACTTACTTTTACTTTGACTTGTATTTCATTGCAAACAGTATGAACTCAGCATATTTCATGTTTTGTCTTGTCAACTTAATTTTATTTGTTAATAAACATTAATTCTTCATTCCAGGGCTGCAACTGTCACGAGTTCCTGTGTGCTGGGTCCGGGGGAACTAGCGAGACGGGAAGCCGTCCTCGCCAAAGCACCCCAGCACC
>JAUZSU010000657.1:174262-188560 GCA_034780255.1 Parotocinclus maculicauda
AAAGATGGACATGAGATGAATATTAGATTTACTTTTTGGCATTGTGTATTTTTGGATAATCTGCTTTTTACATTTTGAAAAACTGTGCTTAATCCAACAACACAATTATGATTTTAATTTAGCCAACCAGCGTTCCACAAAATCGAATGCTTTTAGTGCAGAACAGGAAAAAGTGTGTAGTTAAAAACATAGTGCTCCATGCATGCTCATGTTTGAAATATTAGGTTGTTAGTAAGAGCCATTATGAAGTGAAAAAGTGAGGCAAACGAAGAGTGATTCTTCACCGAGGAGTTGCCATGTCCTAGCTATCACAGCCCAATGGCACCTGAGGGGGAATCTCATGGCTGTCATCCCAGAAAGCCTCCTGCACTGATGCAGTCCTGCCATCTGCTCTCCATATGAGATAAAAATGAGAGATTGTCCCTAAAAAAAGGCATCTTTATCTCTTGTACGCATTTGCCCTCCCTGGGCATATAGATTTGGAAATTTGTTAAATTTTTCAAAAGATTGAAATAAGATACCACTCAGAGTAGCTATTCAGGCCAACAATTGGTCACAATAATTTCACTGTATATTAGTACAGTTTTGTGCCTTAGAAACACATTTGTCAGCTGATTGGAAGCAAAAACAAAAAACAAAGCACAATACCCTTCCAGATATGCCCTTCCTGTAACTAACCTATCCATGCCTTTTGTTCCAGCATTCTGCGCAAATTATTCCCGGCCCCCAATGAGCCGACGAGAAGCAGCATTATTTTATGACACAGGCAGGGAAGATGAGGGCGGAAAAAAACACAGCTAAAAAGAAACAAGAAAAAAAGGAAGATGGGCAAAAGGGGGAGGAAAAAGGTCCTTCAGGGAACATGGTGTAAATGAACTTCCAGGAATGACACAGGCGAGCAATGAGGCATGGATAGAAAATATACGCCGCACATCATCGGATAGAGATGCCGGTGGAAATGGCTTCATTGAAGTGTCAGCCCTCATCCATCAATCAATCATCCGCGAGAAACAATAACGGCCGCAGCGGCGGGACGGCTTTTATGGGGCTTACTCATGGGTATCGGCAACAGCACTTAAGTGTGCCTCTGACACAGGCAGAGAGCAGGCCTGAGGTGCGTGCAGGTAGGGGGGGGCACACTTAGCAGACATGTGCTCTTGTTAAAAAAAGGAAGTCCCTGTGGCTAAAAAGAGAAGTAGACCACCATGTCTGAACCACAGTGAGAGAAAACTGGAAATAAGACGTGATGTTCCTATTTTACTAACGTTTATATTTAGTGTAGAATCTGGGGGAGCATGCGAGTTATGATTACTTCATTATAATATTTATGCGTAATCATAGCTTAAAGGAAGATGGCTTTCTGACAGATGGCGTGGTCACGCGTGGATCATTACCTCAGTATGGCAAATTCTTAAAGCCCATGTTGACTTGCACTACCTCGTGCCAAGAGGGTTTCGATACTATATGTTGTCTATGAACGTTTTGCTCGTGCTAATGGTTGAAAGCCCAATGCCAAATAACATTTATCAGAGACTTTAAGGCTAAGCCTTATCTCGAGCGTGTTTTATTATAAACCAGCCTAAGTGCCATGGGGAATGTGCTTTCATTCAAAAAAAGTACATTTCCTCTGATATCTTTCCCCTGCCGTATTACCTTTACAAGCGCGATGAAGATACTCACTTAAATTATCATGCCATTAGAGGCTGCGGCAGACCCTGAGTTGAAGTACGAGCGAAACGCTGCAACAGTCACTTTTACTGTACGTGTGTCTTTTGATTTCCCCAAACCAAGTCTCTTGATGGCTTCTCGGCAACATGAAACATGACACATCATCCATTATTCGAAATGCGTGCCTTGCTATCGTAGCCCGCTCCATATGGCCCTGGTTTTCTCCAGACACTCAAATCCCTTTCCTGAGGCCAGGGGCTGTTTTTTAGCAGCAGCCATTACATCTCTCGTCTTTCTCAGAGGATTCTCCTGACAATGATGAGCACTTGTGGCGAACGCCGTCCTCTAGCCCCAGAACCTGACAAAAGAATCTGACAATTGGACAACACACACCCTACTGGCCCAGTTTGCTCATTCTGGAAAGTTCACAAGAATTTAAGGCAAGTAATACCAAAAGTAACAGCATCATGATATAATATATTGACCAAACTTTCTTTCTCAAAAAAGAGCTTTTGGTTACAAGGTATTGGTGGCCTAGTGGGTAAAACACTGTACTATGGAACAGAAATTTCAGGGTTCAAATCCCACCTCTGCCAAGCTGCCACAGTCGGGTCCTTAAGCAATACCCTTAACCCACAATTGCTTGAATTGTAAGACTACATAAGTTGTAAGTTGCTCTGGATAAGGGTGTCTGCTAAATGCCATAAATGTAAATGTACGGAATGCTTAGTTAAGAGAAACAATATATTGCACTTAGACAGTGTGTTGTGTCACAAAAAAGATATTTTATCTAGTCGGCTTATCAGGGATTGGTGCATTCCCTGTAAATCAGCACACTTAGATAAACCTGAAAAAGCACAGTTTATTTGTATATCACTATTCTTATTAGCTCAGTTGTGTACCCCAACTCCTGTGTTATTCAGGTGCCCAATTTAATTAGTTTGACTACCATACAGGGCTAATACTAGAATTTAAGTAGCATAAAGTTATCACTCTCGCCAAAATCTTTATACACACACTTCCAATCCGCATTTCCTGAGGGTTTGTTTTGTGATCACACATAATAAGTAATTTACCTTTTATCCTAAGTGTGCAACAGATACTGTTGTATTCACATAGCACCAAGGTCTAGGGAAGTGGTCAAACTGGTGGGTGCACCCCCTAGGTGGATGCAGAGCTATTGCAGAGGCAAATGATTGAGGCATGTTTAAGCACTGACAGCATAAGATGGTCATGTTTATTGGGGATTGGAAGCAAAAGATGTGGAAGTGTTTTATGGAGTGGGTATTAAAAATATTCTAAATGCAGAAAGTTTGGAAACCACTGGTATAGTGTTTAATCGTCATCTTTGGTTACTATTTGCATGGAATTTCACATTGTTCCAGAGTTCCCAGAGTGTATCCAAACTAAAACAGAGGGTGGACTAAGTGAGTGGATAAATATATTTCTTTACAGTGTTGACAATTCAAAGTATCCTGGGTTTTTCCTTCACTATCCAGGTCAGTGTGGTGGTCTGGAGCATATCCTGGTACTCACATAGAACAAGCAAGCATGAATCCTAATTGGAGCCATAGCAGGGCTGCCTAGAGGTTGTTTTGGGATTGTCAGGGGAATATCCATGTGTCCGGTCTCTCCACCCTCGGATTCAAGCTCGAGTTTGCAATGTTGGGAAGTGACATAGACAGGGTGAAGAGAAAAGGCTGTCGTTGTGACAATAGCCCCATTTGTTTTGTTTTGTTTTTGTTTTTTTTCAGTTACGAGAAGTATTCAATACATTACATGGGACATGCAACACTATATTATACAATATGCTTTGTGTTAATGATTTGTTTTTGAATTAACTGTCTTAAGCATAATTTATGTAGTCTAAACTCCTCAGTTTACAATACTTTTTTTTTTTTTTGGACTTTTTGTCCAAATGCATATACATCGTAAAATGGGGATTTCGTGTATGATTTCTTGGTGCTTGGTGTGTCACTAATCAGTAAACGGAAACTGAGGCTAACCACTTCAGTCCATCCGTAGACCCGATGTGTTTTTGACAACCACGCATATGTTATATGAACATGAATCTACACTATCTGTATGGCGTATTAACTTAAGATTGCTGACTTGCTTGTTAAATTAATTCTGGCATAATTTTAGTTCTCTTTATCCAAATCATACATAGGTTATGAATGTTGAAAAGATTATTTAGTCTAAATAATATTAGCAGATACAGCCGCATATGTGTGCAATGGTGGGATTCATCCCTAGAGAACTTCCTGCTGTGCTGCTAGGCATCTAAACCATCTTCAAATGGTTTACTCTGGTGTTTGTCAAACTAGGTTTATGTATAATAGAAGATTTGTTAAGGAGCTGTGAATTAATATTGGGAAGTGAATGGTCCCCTAGACTGGCCACAACATTGAGTACATTAGAAAAGTGTTAGTGGCAAGTCACTAACAGGCCTAATAAAACACAGATTGTGCATCAATCATTAGCCAGGATCAAACAAGATCATCGGTTTTCAGCCAGACTCAGAATTGTGTGCAGAACACATGAAAAGCTGAAATAAATGTGTAAAAAAAACGATGTCACAGTACCAAAACCGTGTTACGGTATTCCAAAAGGACACCCCTTTACCGAGTCAAATTTTAGACAAATTTACTGCCCACCAAAAACTTTTAAATAAGTTACACTGTGTTACATAGTGTTAATTGCACTACTCAAAAAAATAACTGGGGATACATGCAATGGAATATAAACAGAAATAAACATAACTCGCTGGCTGCACACAACCAAGAGGTATTGTGTTCACTTAAAGATTATAAACTATTTCATTTCAAGTCGGGCTTGGTAGAGAAAATTGCAACACTTAAAAGTGTCACAGACTGGAATGCAGTGCCTACTTATGCATGTAGTTAATACTTATGCACACAGTCAATAATTGTTAAGACTTTGGTCATTAAAGTAAACTGATGTTGATCGGATGGTATACAAACATTTCCGAATCTGCATGAGCATACTGTTAATAATTAGGTGTCAACATAGGACTGGACTATCACAAAAATTACTCATCACTACTAGGTGAACAAAGCAGCTTTTTAAAACATTGCAAACAAAGACCTTGCAAGAGTTCTGAAATAGACGCATAAAGATGGAAATTTTGTTGTATTGGACAGAGTACATGAATATAAACAAAACTGTTCAACAATGTGGGTTGTACATTGAAAGAAAGCTCTGGCTGAAAGGAAAAGGTAATCTAAAATAGCCTTGTGACTGAAATATGTGGGAGTGGACCATAACAAGTAATAAACATTCAGTGTGTGTACATGACAGATTCCAGGGCCTGATAAGGGCTATATAATCTCTGTGAAATACAGCCACCATAGAACGATTGTCTGCAGAGAAAACGCTTTGGCCCATTTCCCCCCTTCTGTACCTCTCATGCTACAAATGGTAAATCCTCTCTCCAAAATTGTACAGGAGGCAATGGGATAACAACATGTGCCATGGCCCCGTGTTGCAAATAACTCTAATTAAGATCTAACAGAGTTACTATTCATTCTGTACATTACCTGCCATGTGGCGGCCCCATTGTGCTCAGCCCAGCAGGCACGGAAGCAGCTGCCTATGTCAGCAAAAAAAAAAAAAAAACGCTGTGCCTCCTGGAGTGAATAAAGCAGGGCTCAAAGGAAATACATATTTACTCCTCGAGTGCAACCCCAGGCACAAAATGGCCTCCATGCTAAACAAGGTAGAGAGAAACAGCAGTCAAGCACTAATAGGACTGGACTAATAGGACAGATATTTAGCTTTAAGGAAATGTCTTGTGATGTTCCTTATGATATAATAAGACATTTCATATCTTGTTATTTCATCAGACCTTGCTTGGGATGTGAATCAGGCAAGAAGAAAATAATCCTGTGCCGGACTCAGGTATATTTCAATTAGATTACTTGTCCCCATCAGACCACATATACATTATGAATGTTTATTACATTTTATTGTGTGAGCACAGACATTTCATATTAGCAGAGCTGTTATTACATTATATGGTCTGAAATAGAATATGTACACCAAAGAATAGACCTTTATGTCTGCAAGTAATAGTGTTACGTTCCAACATGTGTGATGCAACTTCTTAACCAAATACAGTAACACTGGGGCTTCTAATTAGAAGAAATGATTTATAAGTTTATGTGCTAGTAGAATATTAATAAATCAGTGTTTGTACTGCATACTCCTGCATTGTGGAGGAGTAAAATACACACAAAAGCCTTGTTTGCTACATCTTTTTGACATAAAACCCTAGAGCAAGAACTGAGAGGCGGAAAACTTTACAAGACTCATCATAGATAGACGACTTGGGTGAGGGTATTAGGCCAAACAGGAAGCATGTCAGAGGCAGAAGTCAAGCTGCCTTTCCTCCAGCCACATATACACACACATACATGGGGCTGGAGTATGAAGGGCTGCCAGGGTGACACTAAGTGAAACGCTCATTTTGTGTTTGTGATTATCAAGGCCCATGGGCGATATGCACTAATGTGAGCTAATGCAATAGATTACACAGCCAGGGCCCTGGGGAAAAGACAGCAAGCAGATGTGCCGTAGTTTAAAAAAAGGAGGAGGAGAAGGACAGAAAGGAGAAAGAGAGTGGCTCTTGGGGGTGTTTAATGTGCCGGAGACTGCCCTGTCTAATCTGCTGTTGTGGTGATCTACCATTGTGAAATGCCCTGCCAGGAGCAGCCTTTCAGTCCGAAGCGTGCCAGTCATGTTCAAACGGCATTCATTAAGAAAGCATTACAAATGCGCTTCATCTTTAACCAAGTTGTTGTGAGTTATTAGCAACACATTTTCTCTAATAAACAAATAACGTGACTTTGACTAAAGATTTCATCCCGTTTATCTCATCTCAATTGTCGAGACCGAAAAGCTTCACTTTTTAGCGAAGCCTTCCATCTAGTGGACATATCTTGAGATTGCATTCGAGCCTTGCTACTGTATTAGCCATACTTTTTTAATCTAGTTCAATCTAGCGCAAGGTGTCTACCGCCACTGAACAACACACACACACACACACACACACACACACACACACACCTCGCTTGTCTAGAATTTACGTGATAATTACGTAGCTAATTAATGTTATACATAAGTCTAATTTTAATCTCAGAGACCCAAAGTAAATTTTGGAAGTTTGGTTCTTTTGGATTTTCAAATAAAAGTTGCTGTTTTGTAAAAAATAAATAAATAAATAAATAAAAATGAATAAATAAAGGAAAGAACTGATGACCTGCAGAACAAGTCAAAGTTGGCAGGTTTTCTTATCATTGTGAGGACATTCCTCACCAGTATAGGAAGACAAGACACACACGCGCACACGCACGCACGCACGCACACGAACACACGCACACACACACACACACACACACACACACACACACAGAGAGAGAGAGAGACAGAGAGACAATAATTACATCAAAAGCTGATGTTTTTTAAATGTGGGAGGAAACCAGGGGCGTTGTCAGACCCACTTTACTGGCGCATGTGCTTAATCTAATTAGTCCTTAACAAGTTTATTTTTATGCACAGCTATGCACCTATGACTGATTGGCAAGCAGAGGAGTACAACTGTGCCCCTCTAAATTCTGTGTGCGCCCCCCAGTACAACAAGTAATTAAAAACAACCCAGGAGAAAACTCATGCAGACACAGGACATGAACAGAACTTCACTCAGGTCCATCCACTGTGCTGCCCACATGTTGTACAGCCAAGCTGAACAACCTCTCACACATTAAAGGTTTAATAAGTAGCATTGCTAGAGGTGCTAGAGGTGATTGGTATAAAATTAATGTTGATTGATAGGACATAAGGGAGATTTCGAAATCAACAGAGAACATGACTGACAGAGAAGTAGAGAAGCCTCTTTACATAAACTGGTGTGCTGAAAGAAACTTAACCAACATGGATAGACCTGGTATAAAGTATAAAGACCTGAGCAGAGAATAATAGCCTAGAGTGGTACAAAAACCAGTGACAGTGTCTTGTTGAAACCACCAGAATATCTACTGTGGCACAAGTAACAAAAGTGTTTAAAGCTGCAGTGCACCTTGCTGTATATGGGGTTGAGTAGACACTATCTGGTTATCCACACTAACCCCTGTCTATCATCAAAAGTGCATACTATGAGCACACAGGCATCAGACCTGCACTTTATGGATCAAAAGACAAACCAGTGGAGTGAGTGTGATGCTCTTGGCAATGTTCTGCTGAAAAACATTAACACTGAAGTTTTATATGTGCCACCTACCTGAACAAGCAAGGCAGATGGTCATGTTTTGGCTGTGAATCAGTGAATATATGGTTTATACAGTCAATTGCCACTTGTCCTTTTCTGCTTGTTAATGCAAATATCTAATCAGCCAATCACATGGCAGTGACTCAATGCTTTAGGGCATGCAGACATGGTCAAGACAACCTGCTGACGGAGGAGAACGTCAAAACAGTAAAGAAATGTGATTTTAATTGCTGAATGTGGCATGGTTATTGGAATTTGAAATCATTTGGGAGGAAATTGGGAATGTTTGGAGTACTGGAGATGTGAGGTGACACCACTAACCTTTGTGTAACCCCGTACTTATTCTTATGTAAGTAAATACAGAATGTAATTTCCTTCAATTTCACCTTTTTAAATAAACTATAGTTTATTTAGGAACTCTTTAGAAGTAGTCATCAAATGGACATCCTGTTTCACTTAGGTATAAATATTTGGTACACAGGAGTAGGGAGGCAAAATTACCATAGTCATTCATCAACATGGAGATTAGAGAACATACAAATTAAACATAGCAAACAAATTGTGTTGACACTCATAATTCTGGTAATGGAAATACCCTTATTCACTGTAATTTAATACTTAAAACATTTTAATTAATTCACAAATGTAAGTGACTGGAGTTCAGAAGTATCTCACAAAGGTGAGTACACTCCTCACATTTTATGGAACAATACTGAAGATATGACACTTTAATGCACTGTAAAGTAGTCCGTCTACAGCTTGTATAGTAGTTTAAAATTGTTGTGCCCTCAAAATAACTCAACACAGCCATTAATGTCTAAACTGCTGGCAACAAAATTGAGTACACCCCTAAGTTTTCTAGCACTGCCTAAACTCTTTTTGGTATGGAGTTCACTAGAGCTTCACAGGTTGCTGCTGGAATCCACCTTCCATTTGAGAATGCTCCACAGAGGCGCAATAGGGTTTAGGTCTGCTTGGCCTTTACCCTCAGAATCATGCTGGAATACTGCCCTGCAGTCCAGTATCTGAAGGGAGGGGGATCATGCTCTCAGCATCAAGTTCAAGTTCAGTAGGTACATGTTGGCATTCATGGTTCTCTTAACGAACTGTAGCTCCCCACAGCCGAAAGCACTAATGCAGCTTCAAACCATAACATTCCCGCCACCATGATTTAAGGTAGGCCAAACACACTTGCCTCACTTGGTTGCTGCCACACACACTTGACACTCGATATCTGAAATCTCACCAAATAAGTTTATCTTGGTCTCATCAGACCACAGGACATGGTTCCAGTAATTCATGTCCCTAGTCTGCTTGCCGTCAGCAAACTATTTGCATGAATTCTTGTGCACATTCTTTAAAAGAGGCTTCCTTCTGGGACAACAGCCATGCAGGCCTGTTTCATACAGTGTGCAGCGTATGGTCTGAGAACCGACAGGTTGACCCCCCACCCATTTAAACTCTGCAGCTATGCTAGCAGCACTCTTACATCTGTCTTCAAAAGCCAATCTCTGGATATGATGCTGAGCATGTGCACTCAACTTCTTTGGTCGGCCATGGCGAGGCCTGTTCTGAGTGGAACCTGTGCTCTTAAAGCACTGTATGGTCTTGGCCAACATGTTGCAGTTCACTTTCAGGATGTTGTTATAGCCTAGGCCATCTTTATGTAGAGAAACAATTATTTCTTTAGCATGAGGAACCATGTTGACCTTTCAGTTTTGAGGGCACAGCAAATTTACACTGTTATACAAGCTGTAGACTGACTATTTTACATTGTATCAAAGTGTTATATCTTCATTGTTGTCCCATGAAAAATATAATAAAATAGTTACAAAAATGTGAGAGGTGTACTCACTTTTGTGAGATACTACATGGTGGAAGATCTGTTATACTCGATTCTAGGGCCGTTTTCCTTTGCCGTTTTCTTCGTTAGGCACGTTCACACCACATTAACTTTGTTATAATATTTATTCATAGAAATGTGCCCCCCGTTCTCACAGAAAATAGGGAACAACTGCATTTTTTAAAACAGCATATATAGGGACTTTCTTAGCTGCTACTTCAAGGGCTTTTCTCAGCACATGGGAGAGAGTGATGCAAGTTTGCTGTGCTTGGTCAAGACATAAGAAAACAATGATTGGTCTAGACGTATTGACAATTGCACTGTTGAGGTTATCCGCAATTTTTAATCTATAGAAAATAGATAACTAACAAAATAATAATAAATAACAAAAACAGGCTAATCTAGTTCAGGCTTCTGTGTGCCTATGTGTGATGGAGAAGGTGCAATGCAATTATATGTAGTGGTTTATTCCAACTCAGCATCACAAATGCAAGCCAAAAAAGGCATTGGAAGGAATATAGTTCTCATAAACAACATGAAAGCATGGATCCATCCTGCCTTGTATCAACAGTTCTGGCTGGTAGTGGTGTAATGGTTTGGGAGATATTTTCTTGTCATCCTGTGGTCCACTTAATAAAAACCAAGCATTGTTTAAACATAAATCTGTGCAAAATTGGAAGCTACAAACATTGTTGGTAACATACCATTTCTTTATTCTGCAACACTGAAATACACTCTGTTTCATCAGAGAACTTACAAAGTAGAGCACCAAACAGAAAGCATATTAGACAAGCACGAATGTCCTGAACACAGGGGTTGAACCTTTGCTGCATCTATTTCTGCCAGACAGCGCTTCTGCTCAAGAAAGTCTGGGGACACCATGACTGCACCTTTTGCTTTTGACTTTTTGTTGGGTGCATGGTGTTCAGACAACTAGGAGAGTGCACAACTGCTCCAATTGACCAAAATAGTGACAGTGCAGAAAAAAATGAAAAGATTTAACACAAATATTTACATGGTGAATCTCAGTTATATATTTATCTTAGTTATGCAAAAACACGTTCTAAAAAGGGTGAATGAAATACTGAGAGCATAGGCTAGACACTTAAACCTTGCACAATATTACACAGTGAGCCACTTTAGCAGTATTTGTAGACATCAGTGTATTTTCTCAGTGGCTGAAAAACAAAGGCTGGTCTTTCAGTGAACTGTGTATGCCAAACAATATTTCAAGTTTATCTGAAGCAGGTCACAAAAAAGCCCTGAAGTAAATAAGTTAACTCAGCCCCTTCAACCTCAAGGAAGGTGGCAAAGGTAGATCGGGTCAGTAGATAAGCCACCGTTCACAGGCTCAAAGAATGGCAAAAACCACATCTGCATACAAACGCCTACAAAACCGAATAAGCAAGACGCGCAATTGAAAAATAAATATACATCGCTGAACTGATTCTGTCAAAAACAAAAAAATATGATTGTAAAAAAATAAAGTGTGAAAATGTAACATCAAACCAATGGAAGATCTCTAAGGAGTTTAAATCACAGTTCTGAAATTGAAAATTAAGATGGTGTGTCTCAGTCACAGTAAGGGAGCTTGTACGCAGCAGCTCCATTTGTTGTCCCAATACAAGTGTACACAGTACGTAGCTATTAGATTTGTGCCTCAGATATGAGACAAGAAAAAAAGCAGCTTTCATTTACAAAACCTGGAAGAAAACTGAACATCCTGAACATCAAATACTGCCAGGAGCTGCAAGACCACGTAAGAATTACTAGAACTGTCTGACAAAACGTACAAAAGTTGAAACTGAATGTAGGTCAAGTTTATGTGGTCTGTGCTACCTTTCTGTAGCAGCATGTAAATCAAGTAGAACAGGCACTTGATGGAAGAGTCTAGGCAAATCAAATCTGCACCGTAACCTTTGATTTTGAAACCAGTTGACTCACATGTCAACCATCTGATGTAAGCAAGAGTGCATGGTATGTTGCATTTTTGCGTTAAGTGCAATACCACATCTGTACACTGGAACGAAAACTCAGCAAGGCCAAATACATATTTCACAGCCAAGGCTGAGGTAAATTATTAGTCCCCCGACACAACTGATATCACATCTTAGTAACAGTTTGTGTCTTTCAAAGTAGTGTCTACATGCCTTAATTAATGACAGTCATGACATGAACCTTTCTTCCAGTCATAGTCCTCATGGTTGGATAGTCCAAATCTTTTAAACCTGGGGAGAAAGCATACATTTTCTCACTTAATATCCCTTATATATTAACACTTAAAATGAACAGTAAAAAGGAGCAAACCCCTCTCAAAGGTTTTTTGTCTAACAGTCTGAAATCAAATCAACTGAATAATTTTTTGTAATTTTTTTTTTTTTTTAATCATTTACTAGGGATGCACTGAAAGCATTGGCCGAAAGCAAACAAAATTACATATTTGGTGGTATATTATTATATACTATATAATTATATATATATTATATTATTATTAAATTACATATTTGGTACATATTTAGGCCTAATATTAAATGTTTTATTTCTTTTTTACAAGTTTCGTAGTTTAACTGAGCACAAACATATTAATTTGTGTTTGTTTAATTTTTATTTTTATTTTATTCCTTCAGATTAGGCATGAATAAACATGGGACAATAAAACCCGAATGTTCCTCTCTGTCAAGGCAGGGTGAAATATTATGCAACTTTGTGGATCATTTCCTCAAATTTGGATGAATTTTGGTTTTCACTAAATATGTGTGAATGTCAAGTGTTCATATGGTATATTTAAGTACAATTAAAAGCATTCCTTATGTTTTTTTAACTGTTTATTGTCAAATGCATCCAGTTTAAGCAGAGACTTAAATCATGAAAATATGGAGATATTTCATTTGGGGATATATCATATAGGAAAAATATTGCCTACTTTTTGTGAGCAGTGTATTTGACCCTTCTTTTTTAAGACTTCTACAATGCTCATGTGCATGCTGGAAATGAGCTCCTGGGCAAAATCTTGAACGATGGCAATCCATTCTTACCCAATCAGTGCTTGGAGTTTAGAACAGTTCTGGGTTTTTGCTTGTCCAACCTCTTTTAAGGATTGACAGGTTCTCAATGGGATTGAGATCTTGGGAGCGTCCTGGCCATGGAGCCAAAATTGCAAAAGTTTTGCTCACCATGCCACCAGTTATCACACTGCCTTGTGACATGGTGCTCCATCATGCTGGAAAAAGAATTATTCATCTCAAAATAGGCCAAATTTTGAGTGAATCCACTCCCTGGATGAAAAGCAAACCACACAGGAATGTTCTCAGGGTGCTCACTTTTGTTCAACCATATAAAAATACCATTTGAAAGCAACCAATCCGCTCTTCTAATCAGCATGGCAGAGTGATATCAGCTGTCTTGTCTCATTAACCTATTCTCCTAAATTGACGAGATGATCACTGAAATTATGTTAGCAGGTCATATTGTAGGGCTGGAATGTAGTATTTTCTGTGATATCTTTACTGTCATTTTCAGGGCAGGGAATGACTTTGCAATTAATTGCAATTTATCTGGTCTCTTCCAATCTAGAGTTAATACAAATTTCCACCATACAAATTGATGCAGCAAACTTTGTGAAAACCATTCGCCATTTTTAAACTTCTGGCCACAACTGTACATTGCTAAAGATTTGCCCTCTCTTCCTTGCAGAATTATTCCAGTATTGTATAATTGTGGGCAGCAATGCACTGTTCTTTTCAATCCCATTGCAGGTTTTTTGGTTTTTGCTTGGGTTAGAGTTCAAAACTTCCTATTCTTTTTGGAACGTAAACACTTCACCACATTGAACACAGAAAACTCAGTGTGCCACTTTTTCAGAAGAGGCATCTTTCTTGCACACTGGTTACAATAAAGGGGGCTGATCTTTTTAGCTAAATTTTTATTTTAAACTTACTTTGGTGTTGAGAGTTATAATGTGCAGGTACAACTGAAAAAAGGGTATGATATACTACAAACATAAAAAATTACCAAGGCTGTGTCTATGAGGTGGCATCGGGAGGGCTTTGGTGGCTTCTCCTCTGAATGATGTTGTTGGTATAACGTGGGAAGAGCAGAGCCCTGCTGCCTAGAGACACAAACAGGTAATAATTACACAGGATTCGATAAGAGACAAGAAACCCAAACCAAAAATCCTAACACGTTGATCACCTTGACTGACCAGTCTGTCAGACCCATTTTAGACAAAGCTGGTCACACCACTGCAGTGGTGGTTTAGCCATTATTTAAACGCCACACCGCTGGCTAGGCAGGCCATTCAATGACTAACACGCATGTCTTTGGACTGTGGGAGGAAACTAAAGTAGGGCTGCAACAACGAATCGTTAAAATCGATAAAAATCGATTATTAAAAGTGTTGGCAACGAATTCAATTATCGATTTGTTGCGTCACACAATTTATGTCTTATTCGCCTTTACATATCCGCTTACTTCACCTGCGGCGCTTCATAAACGCTGGAAA
>JAUZSU010000661.1:0-11715 GCA_034780255.1 Parotocinclus maculicauda
GATTTAGATTTTTATTAGTGAACAAAATTGTTTTCCTAAACAGGCATACCGCTGCAAGAACAAAAATGTCAAATAATATTATTCAATCAGTCATGATTATAAACAGTTCAGTCCTGCTAATAACATATAGACAGTTCTATGTTTTATGTCGTCAGAGGTTAATTATTCACAATCAGTCATTTTCCAGACTGGAAACGGTATGTAACCTCAAGACTAGGACTAGAAACACATTTTTAAAGACTTTTAAAAGAAACCATGAATCCGTAATGAAATAAACTGTTGTAAGATGCTGTTTCTGTTCTCAAGTGGGGATTCTGTAAAAACTACACCAACACTGTTTTATGTGTACAAAAGTTTTGCTAGAGTCGATAAATAACAGTTCTAGGTCATTGTAAATTCATAGGATACCAAATCACTAGTTAAGTATCTAATAAACAATTCAATCATTTGACTGTAAGAAACAACTGTAAGTTATATTATTATATACACTACTCAAAAAATTAGGGGTTATTTTATTCGGGGTTATTTATTATACTGCTTAAAATCTGTAAGTTAAACATTTCATTCTGAGGTTCCGAAGTCGAGTGGCCTATGTGAATGCATTTAAATAATGACCTTCTTTGACCCGACCTTCTATGCCAGCTGGTTATAGCATTAGCATGGCGGCTCCCGCCAATGTGCTTGAAGGGGCCCAACAGGAGAGAGGGCCACATGCAATGCTACATGTCTGGGTAAGTACTATAGGACACCACAGCCATAACGAAGCACATATACACTAGGATTAATTAATATTTTGACTCTGTATTCTATTAGAGAAATGCCTATATTTAAAGGTCTAATAAACGTAGTAAGTTTTGTTGTGTGTGAGTGAGTGTATGATGAATTTGTAGGCTGTAAAATGTATTTCTTCTTCTGTATCTATGCTATATAATCTATCTTGTCTGTACTCTATTTTCTGTCTCTCTGTTTCCTGTGCTCTTGGCCGGGCCATGTGCAAATCCCAACCATTCAACAGTTCTGGAGAGTAGATTGTATTAACCTCAATAATGGTAGTCTCTTTTCGTTTCTTTCTCACTCTCAACCCAGATGATGGATCCAGACCCACACCCACCATGGAGACCCCCGTCATCCAAGATGGTGAAGGTAAGTCCATCTTCAAATTAATGAAAATAAATGTTATGTTTTTTACATGACTCATGCATTAGCCACTTAGCAATGTTCAATGATATTGTTAAAGATTTTGTCCCATGCAAAAACACCTGCTTCTGATATAGTTTTGGATGATGAATCCATATGTCTTTGGAGTATTACAGAGAGTTACAGTATTGTCACTTATCATTATGTATAGTATATATGTTACAGGTAATCTATGAAATCAGGAATTGTATAGAATGCCCAGGTAGTGTATAGAATGCATGTAATTTTTAGGAAAAACATTTTAATATGCTACTCTCCTCTGTGCTTGACTGAGCATGCCATGCCATCAAATCCTTTCTGCTCAGGACAGAAAATCATACAGTGACTCTGTTTGTATTCATTTGCTCTAGGGATGCTCCAATCATGTTTTATGCTGCCGATTCCTATACCAATCACCCATGAGTGCCCATCACTGCCGATCCCCGATACCGATCACATACCGGGTGCCATTTTTTAATTCTCTGCAGTGAGCCTTGAAAACTCACCATGCTCCTCCAAGTCTTTGAGTCTTTAAATGACATATTAAATTAGTTGTGTTGAAGCATTTCAATGTGCTTCCCCCGCGAGGTATTTTTTCGATGCATGTGTTGCAGGTTCCAAACTTTCTATCACTCTCATAAACCGTGTAAAAGTTCCACACATAAACGTTTGTTTATGATTTGTATATGCCTGCGCAGTGTAAAGGAAAAGGGAGCGGCGACACAACACTGCACAGAAAGTACAAGTAACAGAGTACAAAGGCTGCAAAGTACAGGTAATCGGTTTTTGTGATCGGCAATGAAAGGCACCATCGCGATCACATGCTTTGTCACAGAAACCAGCCAATAATGACCGGTGGCCGATCAATTGGAACACCACTAATTTGCACTACGGTCTTAGATGCTGTGGCTTTTTATTCTTTATTTTAGTATATTCCTATTCTTATTCTTTTAATTTTCTCCAAATTGTTAGCCCAAATATGATTATATTTCATTTATTTTTTGTATTTTAAATATGCTTTCTCTGCTATTATTTTCTTTATTATTTTTGTTTATACAACTATTTTTATAAACCTATTAATTACATCATTTCGTTTAAATTCGACATATTACCCAAAGCCGCCCAAGGAGAATGGGAAACTTTTTAAGCGTTTGTCCTTTCCACTTTCCAAGTTTAGAGGTTTTTTTTCTTTTCCACTGTCACTTTTGGCTCAATTTAGGATTGACATTAGATAAAAGAAGATAATAGAAATGTTAAATAGATAATAAACCACTGCTACTTTATTTGTTTGTGAAGTGCAATAGTTTTTTTTTTTTTTAAAGCACCTCAAATAAATGAGGCGTCACGTTGGCCTGAATATTGTGAACAAAGCTGTAAATTTTTTACATTAAAATCCAAGGCTACTGTTAAATGATCTAATTTACATTCTGTTGTAGAGTCAGTACCTCACAGAGGGAATTTCTCTGAAATGAATACAAGACTGAGTCACCATAGGTCTGGTAATGAGAAAGTAGGCAAGCAGAACACAGTATAGATACAGATTTATATTTCAAATTAAGTTTGTATATATCTGAAGTGGAACAACAGCCTTGTTAAGGAATACGCAAAATACTCTATGGTTGCAATTACTTCAAAATTAAATTCCCCTGTCACGTGTCTCATTAGAATTTTTTTAAACACAGGTAAAAGTTTGATCCATTTTAGTTTCTAGAACAAAAAAGTCAAACATTTGTTGCCCAGTGTAATGTGTAAGTAATAATGTGGTGTAGCATATTGGTTTACAGAGATCACAGCCCCCACACTGTGGATCAAGCATCTGGTCTACAAAGACTACAAGCACAACAACTCCAGCAGCAGGAAACCAGGTGGGAATTCACACTGTGTATAACAATGGGTATTGAATCCATCACGCCATGTCAAATCCTTTACATTACAACTTGCAAATTAGAAAATAATAAATCTGTTTCTAGCTGTGTTTACACATTATAACTTTAAAAAGTCCCTCTACAGTAGCCATTTAAACCTGCTCAGATGCAACCAATCACCCTGCAGATCACATGCCATGCAGCTAATTGACCTCTACCAGGCATCATTTGTGGATTTGATTACATCAAAATAAAACCAACTGTTGGTTAAAGATTCGACTACTAGTACATGAGAACACAAAAAAATGAGTTGAAATGTTAATTGCAAAAGGAGTCGGAGTTAAAGTTGTAAAAACGCACAAATTAGGGAAGAATCTTTTAACCATAGAAGAGCTTTTCATTATACTTTGGAGTAGTGTTCAGAGCACCATTAGGAAGAGAGAAGTGTCTAGGACCACCACCACTTTGCCAAATGTGGGTCATTCCTTAAAACTGAATTACTAAACCAGGTGGATCTTGATCAGTGAAGCTGCCAGGCCAAATGCGAAGGATGTGAGTGAGATTGGTTTTGTCTGTGCATGTGACAAGAACCTCACACGCTTTACACACAGACCTATATGACAGGGTAGCAAGGAGGAAATTTCTGCTGAAGAAGTGAGAAAACGACCTTGTTTATACTTCATCTGGTACATAACAAACTTTATAGTCAAATAAGACCAACTTTTTGTACTAAAACCAAAGCTACCAAAATTGTTTGGTTACCGCAAACCCAGCACACTACCCAAAATGAAAAAAAAAAAGAGAAAAAAAAAACAAGTGACCATTTTGATGATTCTTTGGATGATTGTTTTCTGTAGGCACTATACACGCCATTCTGGATCTGGGGCTTAGTTTTAAAATATGCAATTACAAAAATGCACTTCTTCCTAACCACATTGACCAGCTTCTTTATTTTTGGCTCTAAGAATTCCTTGGGTTCAGCACGATGCTTGGATACATAACTTAAAGTTCCTATCCAAATTGAGATGATAGCATTACGTATTTGTTGCAGATATGTGAGTTAAATATCCACACAGCAAACCTAAGTGTCTCAGGTTGCAAGGTGCCCCATTGTTCGTTATTTTATTTCATTTTTGTGTAAATCACGTGACAGTACCATTAGTTGGATAGATTCTGAACTATCAGGGTCCATAAATGTACTGTACATTCACTCATTCATTCAGTGTCTTTTCCACTTATCCAAATCAGGGTCACAGGAGGCCTGTATCTGTACAGCACTTTGTAAAAGACTTTGGCCACCATTAGATCTGTTTTTAGCATTGTAATACGACCACATATAACATATTATGAACGATTGGATCCTGAAACTTCACAAAAACTCAATCTTGGATTTGTCACTGCATAATGCACTTTTCCACTGATATTAATTCTAATCTCTGTGAGTTTTAGTGCATCTTAGCCTTTTCTGACTCTTCGACTTCTGAAAAAGTTTCTTGGCTGCTACCCTTCCAAAAAGACCATTCCTGATCAAGCTTTTTCAGACTGTAGAAAGGTCAGCTTGGCATCCTGATTAAGCTGTCAGATGCTGCTATTGTCTATTGTTTAAGTGTAAGGGTGGATCACACTAAATACTTACCATTGTAGTCTATAGACGTTGGTTTTTTTTTCGTTTTTTAACTGAACAGTTTTTTTTTTACAAATTCCATTGTATTGTCATGTTGTATTTTAATAAAGAGATTGAGAAATTATTATATGTGGCCATTTTACAAATGCTAAAACAGTGGCTATCTGACAATGAATTGGACCCTATTTATGGTTGCTCCTGTCGTTCACCCTGTGTCACTGGCTAGGCACCGGCTTTCCTGTGACCAGGACCAAGGATTAAGTGGATAGGAAAATGAATAAATGATTAAATGAATTGTATATTTAATCTAATGGTGGCCTAAGACTTTTGCACAGCACTGTATTTACTGTTTTACTGTGTTATAACAAGCCAGCACAGGTTTCAGGTTTCCAGTCAAAACCCTTTGTGTACTTATATATTAATAAACCTTTTATCTGGTATTGTGGCATTTAAGTGATCACAGTTATTTGACTTTGTGTTGCTGGTAGGTTTGAGTTGCACATCGATAACCTTGTAGCTCTGCTCGTACGGATATATTGATTTCAAAGCGTTTCCATAACAGCTCGCTTGCCAGAGCATTTGCGCGATGCCGATTGCAGAACGCTTTTGGTCTTGTCTTAGATTCAATATAAAACAGGAGTGAGGAAACCTAACTCCGCTTGGGTTATGGAGCCTCCCCTGCTTGACTCTCCTCAGGATAATTTGTTTAGTGTGTCTTCTCCACAATTTCCTTCAGAGGAATACAGCACCCTTCAGGCATACCTAGTCAGCCGGAGGAGTTTCACGCATTGGCAGGGAAAGTGCATCAGAGGTGATTGAATTATACAGGTTCAGGAGGTTTATGCCCGAGAGTAGATGTATATGTGTGTGTGTGTGTGTGTGTGTGTGTGTGTGTGTGTCTGTGTGTCTGTGTGTGTGTGTGTGTCGAAATGAATTTGCATGGGTAATTCCAGTAGAACACCAAAAGTTTGTTATGAGACGTGATCATACTAAAACTGTATGTTTACAGCTCAGATTGCTTTTGGTGGGGAAAACAAGCAAAGATGTTTATTCTCTGTTCTGCCACAAAAAAAAACTGTGCTGCAGCAAACTCTTGGTCAGCATAACATAAAATGTAATTTGTGTTGACAACTGTTTGGGATCCTTTTGACCTTCCTCCTGGTTCTGATTAGCATTTGATGTCTTGAGAGGATGAGCAGACCATCAGTCCTCTGTGGCAATGTGGTGGTAGTTTTGGGGCAGTTAATAGATGCCATTCAACTGGCTTAAAGACCTAATATTTATACCCAGGATCCCGAGGCTATGTGTCGGTCCTTACGGAGGAGGTACATGCTGTGCCACAGTATATTTGGAAATGGCATTTCACTGTTTCACTGTCAATGTTCTGATCATCTGCTTGCGTTATAGATAAGACAGTTCAGTTATGTCAGTTCATCTGTCATTAGACACACAATAATAATATTAATAATACTACTACTATAATAATAGCAATAATAAGAGTAGTAGTAATAGAAATAATATATCTGCAGGTTCAAGCATGAGCTTGCATGTCTGACACGATGGCGTATGTAATCAGAATGAATGAGGTCCATCGGACAATCTTTGTTTGCGTTACATTATCTTGCATGTCATAGTGCCACCTAGCATTGCAGTTACACCATATTTTAACCTGAGAACCTCCTATGGAATGTGTCTTTGAATTTTTGTACATTCCATAAGAGCAATGCTTTCTGAGCAGGATATGTGTGTTTTATGCCTGGCTGACTTCACCCATATTTTGATTGGTGAGAACACTGTATAGAAATTCACATTTTTTAAATGATTATTAAAGTTATTGTTCTCAGAGTAATGCGGGGTAAAAATCTTTAGACTAGGTGACGCTCAAAAAGTTTGTGATTTGGCATACTTATGCAAATTTGCCAAAAACCGAAGTGGGTAGTTCTTGAGGCTTTGTCATATTGAAAATGTTTACATGTATATGATACAAAGCTTATGATACAACTAAGTCATGTAATTAGTCCACAGGAATTTAGAAAGTGTTCCAAATCAAGTGATAAACAATCAAGTCTTACCCTAAAGACTGTTGGTTTTTCACAGACCAATCATTGTGTTCCGAGTAAAAGCAAAACCAGAACAACAACTGTTCTTCTGTAGCAGTTCTGGGTCAGCAGCCACAAATGAGCCTAACATCACAGTGTACACTGCCACTGAACCATAGAACAGTGTGTTCTCTAGAGTGAAGAAACATTCGGGCAGATGGGGCTGTAATGCGTGGTGGGGCAGTCATTGTTTTGGCCTGGGATGGATGCTGTTTTGCTCTTTAGATCTAGTGACTCTTAATGCTACATCATACAATGGCATTCTAGATGAGGCAGTAGGGATGTTCAAAACACACAAGGATGCGATGTGGTGGCATATATATTGGTATATGTTTGTCACCATACATACTGCATGTATTTGACTTTATTTGAGTTACAGCTGATATATTTTTGGATTGAATCCTCTGACGTGTTTCACGCTGTGAAAGCTTGTGGTTGTGTTGAAAGATACCATGCAGATTTAGCTTGCAGAAATTGATTTGATTAAAACCAGACCTCTATTTAGTGCTATTCCTAACTTAGCAAATAAATTCTGCAGCTTGTATCTCAGTGTCGGTATCAGATATTATTTTAGTTATTGATAGAGCTTAGAAATTAAAATGATGAATTTAAATGATGAAACAAACAGGGGTACTCCTTGATAAACAAATAATTTTACAAAACATGTATTTACTTCTCCGTCTGACTCCTTATATGCTGGGTACCACAAATCCAGCCCCACATTTCTATGAATCTCTGAGACTTTAGGGCCCCTGATGCAGAAATTCAGAGATTTCACAGAAATACAAGAAGCCCCCATGATGGAAGATAAGTGAGACAAAGATGGAACCTGGATGAACGGGGAGGTAGTCCTGTTCCTCTGGGTTCTATCCCAGCTTATGGTATGGGGGGTGCTGGCCTATGGAGTAGCAAATTCACCATGACACCTTACTGTATGTTCCTTAATCTGGTAATTACAGCCTAATTTAAAAAAGATGTGGGGCTTAATTTGGCATTGGGCTTGTTATGAGTTTCTTAATGAATTGAAATGCATTCGTTGTGGTTACATAATAACCTGCTGTGTCACTGGTCAGTTTGCGTGCCTAAATGAGTGTGAATCGAAGAAAACAAAGTCAGAGCTGAAAAAATTTTCAAGCTATGTTCTGAGTTTTATTTTTTTGCCGATGGGCTTGCATAAACCAATTTATTATATAACTTGACAAAACACAACATTGCTGAAACACTTATCATGGGTTTGCTGTGGTTTCAGAAAAAAGTGTCCTGTGGCTTTTGACTCACCCTGTATTTTGTAAAATATAACATTAAATAATATATAAATTAAAACTATTATTAATTATTATTATATTCTAGTGTTAGTTGAACAAATGCGATATAACTTTCAGAAGCAGTTGATGATGATGGTTATTTTCCCAGTCTTTTCTCAAACGTAAACATAAAGCCATCAGAATATAGCCAACATCATTTATAATTAACCGTGAAAACATAATAATAACATTTCAATTTTAATTACAAACTATCCTAAACTGTACTAACTGCAAGCAGATAAAAATAGAATATTATTACATTATATTATTCAATATAATATTCCAAATAAAATGTGTTCATTGATTGGATACTGAATAAGATGAGCAGTATTGATGAGCGTTTTTTCTTGAGCAGATTTTATTTAGGTATGTAGGAAAGGCTGAGGGCTAATTTATTTTCTGTTTGAATTAATTGTTGATATTTAATAACAATTGGAAAAAAAGTTCAGTTTATAATTAACATTACCCCAGACTCAACTGTATCAAGAACATTTTTCAAGTTCACCATAAGTTGAGTCAAGACCATCCCAAATGAGGTCGAAACTAAGATGGGACCAAGACTGGACTTGAGTGCTACATCACTGCTAAAAACAATGATAATGTTTCTCAGGTTCAAAAGCCCATGTGGAGTTTTTTTGCCACTGTACCATGTGGCCTTCTCAGTAGCGGTCAAGACCTAGATTCTTGCTGTTTTGTAACCACGCCTATTTGAAGAGGGAAGCTATTCCTGATTGACTCCACAAGGTCTGCTTTTCTCTGCAAATCTCTGCAATTTAAGAGAAACCGAGTGCATTTTGTGTACAGGATCCTGAGAGGTTTGAGTGTTTCGCAGATGTTTTGTTTAGCCTCAATATGGTGCGATAGAAATCTGTACTACTGTGGAAATAAAAGCCCTTTGCTGACAGCTCACCATATTAAATGATTGAAGGTAAATAGAAAAGAAAGGTGACAAACACAGTGGTGTGGTAATGTATCCTCACCTCAGCTCTCCTATTGATTTTTTCTTCTACTGCACTTTTTATTTGAGAAAATAAAGCAGAGAGGTACAAATAAACTCTCCTACACTGTAGGAAAAATAGAAGGGTACAGCATTGCACTGTCCATAATTTCTATGTATAAAGGCAACACAAAACCCCAAACCTATTTTGTCCCGAGACTACCAGCAGTCTGGCGCCAGTATACCCTCAATATAATAAACAGTGCTAATAATTTGGTTCTGAGGAGCCTCGGACAGAGCAGTCCAGAGCACTTGAGCCTGAAGCGGGAGCTTTGATGGCAACAGCTTGATTGAAAATAGGTCCATCCTGTTCCCTGCCTGCATCCTTCTAGCCAGGTCCCACTTAAATCCCTCCAGGCATGTTCCAAAGCACGCCAACACTCTTAGGCTGTATACCAATACTGTTTGTGAAGGACTCAAAAACAAAAACATTATTTGGTTAAAGTTGCTGATGTTGTATATCATGATTTCCAGCTCCACACAATCTTTAGAGTTATTCTGCATTTGGTTGCATTTAGAATGGCCTACCATTTCAAACCCACTCTTTTTTAATTTATCTGAACAAAATGCCCTACCCACAATGCAGCCTTAGTGAATAACCTGAGCTTGTTAAAGATGATTTGGCCAATAAATTTGACATTTGAGAGAAGTTTATTTGGGGATTGAGTATGGTTTGATAGGATGTGTATGAATGTAAGATTGTCTATGTTACAAAAGCTTTGTCATGTTTTATTGGTTCACCTGTTTGACCGCTTAAACCACACTTCATTGTCCAAAGGTCTGAGCAGAAGGAAAGTGCTACAGGGAAAGTGGGTGAGACTACTGCTTTGTTGCATCATAATCTTCCATAAACACACTTTATTCAAATGGACATGAATTAACAGTGGCCCTCTTTAGCGCAGTGCTAGATGGATTATTGGCTTTTACATGTGGCCCTGTTGTATTTGGCCTTACTGCGGTAAACTATGTGCTAAATGGATTTCAACATAAATAGAGATTTATGGGACAAGGCGTTAAAACATTTAAACGAGAATCTCAAGTGGTCATGGTGTTAATAATGGGGGAAGAAAGTTGTGTGAAGTTTTTAGCGAAAGGTCAAAGATTCTTCTTAAGTGTATTTCCATCCATAAGCTCCTGCCTGTCCTCATTTAAGCAAGCACTTCCACTTTCCATCCAGCGCCTTGTGTCAACACCAGATTTCATCTGGTACTTGTGATTTTGTAATATGGGCCAGATATAAATGGGTGGATGAGGGGGGAGTTGTTATAAAACTTTTGCCTGAGCCTGGGTATTTTTTTGTAAGTAATATACAGAAAGGCTTAATAAGGGTAAGAACTAAAGATTTATAGCTATATCTAAACAAGGTTTTATGCTACTAAAATGCTTCACATTAAATACTAAAAATAGGTTTCAGTGGTCTGGCAAAAATGTCATGTCCTTTTAAGCTGTTGATTTACTTTTTTTCTTTTCTTTTGTCTTTGACGTGATCTAATGAAAAATATTATTATTATTATTATTATTATTAGTATTATTATTATACATATTATACAAAAATGAAATCATGTATACAATGCATAATATAATATAGTATAATAAAATAATTTTAAAAAGTGAAAAAAAATAAAAATAAAACTACAAATAAAAACCAAAACAGAAGCTTCGGCTAGTACAATATTTAACCAAACTTAAATAAAGTACACTTAAACACAATGTAAACTGCAAAAAGTATATTTCATCACTATGTTCTAGCTATTCATAAATTTATAGACACATTTATTTAAGGAGTTTATAATAGCATGATAATAATAAAATACTTAATATGGTTCTGAAGTCCATACCCAGCATAAAATCCTTATAAAGGCCATAAATACATAAGCAAATCAATAGGTTATTAATTTAAATTTTGCTTTTTTTTTTTTTTTTTTTTTTTTTTTTAAGAATTGTGGTGTTAGAAAACGCTTAAGTGCGCCTCCTTCTTTTATCGCGGCATGCTCTTATCTATTATTGGTTTAATTGTAATTGTTGACAGGGCTAATATCAGCTGGACTAACAAACAAAGCAGCATCCATGTATTAAAACATGTGGGTTTAACATGTCAGCATTTTTAGTGCCTAATATACGACGTATATACAGTAATATAACAGCTCTAGCAATTTTGCTTTTAAGGCAGATAATCTAGACTTTTAAAATATTCACAATTTACAATTTAAAATCTACTGTCACCATATCACTCAATTCTACTTACAGAATACAGCTTTTGAATGATATATGAATTTTAGAAAAAAAATTCCGATTAATTTTTTAAAGCGTATAATTGAATAAAAATCCAGTAAGAAAACTGAGCATTTTGCTAATTTGTTTCGGGTCCACTTGTTCGCTTTCCATTCTTAATGATCAGTAATGCTAATCATACACTAAAAGACTAAAATTGGAAACTCCCACATCTAAAGACAGAGTTTATAGTCACAGACTTTGTATGGCCACCAATTCCAATACTGAAGTTAGATTTCTTTTTCCCCATCATGACTACTTCACCAAACGTTTGTCCCTGTTGGTCAGTGACCACCAATGACCTTCAATTTTGTTTCTGTCACCTCTCTCTCTCTCTCTCTCTCTCTCTCTCTCTCTCTCTCTCTCTCTCTCTCTCTCT